>UCOL01001243.1:0-40078 GCA_900474335.1 Ormyrus nitidulus
CTTCTGATCTATATTGTAGTCTTTATATATTTCGTAATGTTGTACGTGCGATATTTATTTATAATTCAATGTTGTTTCTATTGTACATTATTATCAATTACATGATTAAATAAATTTAAAATTTTATATTGAAACAATGAAACTTATTCGCTAGCGTTTGTTTTAATTTCTTGAATTTAAATCAAAATAGTTTTTTATACATTATCAAATAATTCAAAAACTAAAATTTTTCTATATACTTATTTCAAGCATTTACTGCTTTTATTAATAAAAAATAATTTTGCATATGACTTATAATCTGTACTCAGTTGATTTACATATCTGAACAGGCACAATGCAATATTTTAATATTCTATTAATTATTTTGATCACTTTCAATTTAAAAAAAAAGTACATTTTTTATCTATTTATTACACATGTATATGTGTATTATCACTTTATTACACAACCATAAAGGTTTACAAGCAATTCTATTATGTTTCTTCAATGAATTAACGTCGATAATTGTGCTCTCACGCCGTTTTAAAATAAGAACTGGAAGTTTCGATAAGTTACACGATGCTTAGCAACCGAATCAGCAAAATCATTGTAATTAAAATAGAAAAAAGAAAAGAAACGTAAGCGTATCCAGCGAGTAACGAGAGAGAGAATCGGAAAAATGCGATGAGTAGCTCACCCCTCCTCATGTAAATAATCTAGGAAAAAATCGGAAAATTACCCGAACATTGCTATACCTGTCCGCGCGCCGGCAGCGCTCGTAATTTTTTCTTTTTGGAGAAAAGAGTGTATCTTTCTCTCCTAAAAACATAAATACATACACTTGATCACGATTTCTTATCTCGGTGTATATAATCAAATGAAAAAAAAAAACAGTTAATAAGTATAAAATTAATGCAATCGTGTAGTTCAAATTGAGAGAAGTGTCGAGATGTGTGTTAAAGAAAATGGAAAAGTGGATATTACCTACGGCGTGGCTCGTTTTGCAAATGTAAACGCAAATGACCGAGCGTGCGACGATGAATTCTCTTTTTGTTTTTCCACGTTGTAATTGTGTATAACGTAGATTCCAGACGCGTAAAGTGGGAACGACGGGTTTTTAGTAATATATATTGATATTTAAATTTATATAATTAATGGAGAGCATATACGATTCATATATTACTAATTAGTTTATTGTAGCATTTTACTATTAGTAATTTATAAATCTTGTATGCCATTAAAATTATATAAATATATATTACTAAATGTATGTGTATGAACAACCAAAATGAGAAATTATTTCGCGTATCTTCCCGCGACTCGACGTTTTTAATCTAAATGCACACACCAAAACACATAAGGAAACAAAGACATACGCAAAATACACACTTGAATATATAAAAGTATATAAAATACCTACACAGTAACACGCAGAATAATAATAATAAATAATAATAATATTAATAATAATTAATAATAAACAAAACACGTAACGAGCGTTTGAAGAATTTTCTCGACGAAGCAGAAATAACCGTACATAATTGTAATCCGAATATTTTTAAGAATAGACAGTCTCGGCGGTGAGACAGTTTTTTTATTTTTATATCGATTTTTCGAATTTATTATGATACTTTATTTTTTTTTAATAAAACAAACAAAACGAAAGAAACAAAAAACATAAAACGTAGGTGATATAAAAAATAATAGGTAGAGAAGTCGACGCGTGAGAAGAGAAAAGGAGGGGGATTGAAAAACAATGTGAAGGAGATTACGTAGCCGAGAAATCGCGATTAAAAGTCGAAAAGCTGGTTTTACCGTCGAAAAAGCGCCACCACGCGAAGATGATGGGAAGAATTATGTAGCAAAAATACAATACTTTGATGGATAACAAATAAAGAACAAAAATTAGCGTCTTTAGAAGATGAATGTCATAACGCAAGAAGGACAAACAAGAAGAGGAGAATGATAAAGAAAATAAAAATGAAGAAGTAATCTCCACATCTATATATATAAATATACATATATATATTTATTTTTTTGGTCTCCTTTTTGTATATATAACTTGCCGCCGTAGGATTTAGGTGGCATTTAGGTGAATCGCGCGAAAGTCGGCCGATCGATCGATCTCTTTGAAGAGTCAAAAAGATAACGAAGATTATTGAACAAAACAAAAAGTTAATAAAAATAAACCTTAGCTGAATTGAAAAAAAAATAATAAGTATATTGATAAGCAAGAAGAATGGAAGCGAAGAACGAGAGTCGAGAATGGGAAAAATGGCAAAAAGCAATGAATAGAAAAATTTATTCTGTTCATTTCAATAGTAATGAAATTTCAAGACAGAAGAAAAGTATAAAATTAAAAGACCAATGAGGAATCTATTTGCTACACGAATATTTCGTTTTGCTCGTACGAAAATTCGTGAAATACGTCATGGAGGAAACAAACTGAAGACAAGAAAGAATTATATATCTACTAAAAACATTTGAAATTTGATTGAAAAAAACGAGCATTAGTTAGTGCAATTTAAAAAAAGGCGAAAAGCGCAATTGTTGGGTGCGCCACAAGGGCCTTATTAAGAAGAAAAATTTAATAAGAATAAATAATTAGAAGAGTTGCTGTGTGATTGAGCATTGAAATAAAAATTATTGCCGAGATTCTCGATCTCTTCGCAAAGAGGATAAAGAAAGAGATAAGAAAATGGGACGAACGCGCGCGACGCTCGCAGTCAAATTTATAAATAAAAAAATACATAAATATATATATTGTATTATGTAATATATAAATATAAACGCAATTCGTATGAGTAGGCGTGAATCTTTGCGCATCTTCTTCGTTCTTCGATTAATTTTTTCACTTCTCTTAATTAAAACGCCCGAGAGGACGAAAAATCCAGGAGATAATACACACGATTTTAATGTGAAGACATACGAACAGCTATGCGTATTAATTCTACGGGAAGAGCTCTATATATAAATATATATAGAAAAATGCGCGAAACACGCTGATAATCGATTGATATAATAGTAGCAAAAAAAAAAGTTTACCTAGGTACCAATTCTCCTAAATCAACCGATAATTTATATATATATTATATATTATATATATAGAGAGTAGCGTTATTTCAATACCTGAATAAGAAACCGGAAACGAACCGGCAATTTAAAAAAAAATCCTTTTTCTATATAATATAGGGGAGAAATTTTTCTAATTTTTGATGCGGACGCGACATGACCGGTCGATAGTAATAATAATTAGTAAAGTAAAGAATATGGTTATCCGATCTACTCTCGACACGTATACATAACCAAATGCACCTATATTTTTGTTCTTTTCTGAATTACACGCAAACACGAATACACGTTACTAAGAAAAATAGAGTCAGACAGACACACACGTTATGAGACGCTTAGATAAAAAGTGCTACAAGAGTTTCTGTAAACCTATGAAGATAATTACTTTTGAAATCGTTTTGTCGATGTGACTTTAATATGCTCTTGTATGTTCAATGGCATTTCAACTTTTTCAAATTTTTCATATATTATAAACATATATTTGAGAAATCTACTTCGTTTGCACAATATCTCTCTTTTCTAATAGTAAAAAATTTTTTAACTATTTTCTTACATATATATACGTACACTGATACTAATAATAATAGGAAGAATAATAATAAATATGATGTCAAAATTAATGTATTAAGTAATAATGTTTATGTACAAAGCATATTTCAGCGTAAACAAAGTCATTTCAAAAGTAATGTAAGATCCGCACAAAAATCGCGCGGGATGTTAAAACATTTTTTAGTTTGTGTGCGCGAGACAAATTCTGTGCTTAATTATCATAACTATAAAATGAAATACGATCACCATCTGAATCTCAAGTTTTGAATAGAATTTTGTCGGTTCAACAAATGATCTCTGCTGTCGCGGCAAAATTCAGTAATTTACATTCATACGAAATACTTTGAGATTCTCCATGATGAAAAATCAACTTTAAACGAACATTGTCACATTTTTTCTTCGTGTTATAATAAAAGAAAGAAACAAAAAGACAAGCCCATTCATTTTCTCGCGTGTTTTCGTCCTTTCGAATCAGCTGTTCGATAAATCAAACAACTAGTCTCGGAAATCTTTCGCGCTCATTAGAAAAAAACCAACAAGCGACGGAATTTTGAACATATCATGCGAGATCAGAAGAAATTTAGAAGAATAGTAAAAAAAATCATTAGAAAGATCAACCAGACTAAAACATACGCAAATCTAAAATTCTCGAGCTTTCAAGCGAAGATTCTTCGAGGACAAGTTGACGATTGAAATAATTTCTGATCGGCGAAAAAAATCAAATATACGCCCTCTTTCGCGCGTGCAGAGAAACGAGAAGGATGATAATCGTTAAAAAATAAAAATAATGTGTTAGGTACGCGATTCTTCACCTCTTTTGTAATAAGTGTGATAAAGCATAATATACTGAATATTGTAAAACGCGAAGATAATTAAATACGTGTGCATAACATACAACCCGCGGAAGAAAAAACCAAACTCATACGTATGATTATATATGATTTATTATATAAATGCGAATTTCGTCGATGTACAATTGTATTTGTTTATATATATGATCATTGTTATATAATTATACGTAAAACTGGGAGAAAAGTGTATACACTTTTATATACTTTATAATATATAATTGCTCTTAGCATGATTATATTTATAATTGATTATTTAATATTATATAATTGTGTATAACAACTTTACCCGAAGCTGTTAACCTTTTTTCTCCGGGGCTCTATACGATTATATATGAATATACGCTCGATATATTTGTATATATTTTTATATACGCGTATTTTATCCATGCCCCTCAGACAAACTAATATATAATTATTAATATACGATCGAGGTATCTGAATATATTGCTACGGATTTCTTTTTACGTTGTCGTCTTCTATTTAAAGCGCGCGAATTTCAATGAAATCATCATATTGAAGATCAGTGACAAAGGATAAAAGGACGATCAAAGACGCGAGAAAAAAAGCATAAGTTAAGAGTGCAATTTTTCATGCAAAAGGGACAAAATGCTTGAGCAGACATAAAAGAGGAAAACGAAAGGAGAAAGATTTAAAAAACGACGAAAAGAGAGTAGAGAAAAAAGGATCAAGCAAAACCTTGGTAGTCATTTAAACAATAGATTTGTATTTTTCAGTGTTGAAAAGTTTTTTATACCACTGTTATATTCTTATCTAAATATTTTTAGGTTTTCGAACTGTGAGCGACTGCTTGTGCGTACGCGCGAATGTAGATATAATTAAACACAATTTTCAATGCGTGCAAAGCTAATTAATTCAACGAGCGAAGAGAAAAAAAAACTTTTT
Organism: Ormyrus nitidulus; assembly: GCA_900474335.1. Lineage (NCBI taxonomy): Eukaryota > Metazoa > Arthropoda > Insecta > Hymenoptera > Ormyridae > Ormyrus > Ormyrus nitidulus. The sequence continues at coordinate 5,355 of UCOL01001243.1, forward strand.
TGGCGGAGCTGCGTCGAGAAAAGTTAATTTCTTTCTTTTCTTTGGCAGTAGTATCCCCAACCATGAAACACACAGACACAACACACGTTTATTTAATAATGCGACCTAATAATCTTTTTTCTATGCTTTCCTCTATTCTGGCTTTCGAACGCCATTATCGCTCAAATGACGACATCAATATTATAAAGTGTGCAATTTCACTAAGTCTACAAAGAAAATTATTGTGCTGTCGTCTAAGAGCGATAACTGCATTCAAATCAATACTTGAAATTCGAAATTCGAAGGGCGAACAGAGATATTCGCGCAAACAGTCAAAGAATTTCGAAGTGATACGTACGTGCCGTGCGTACTTCCTATATAAAGATTGAATCCTTATTATTACCTTTTTTATTACGTTATTTTGTACACGCATATGTTAATTTTCCTTTATATTTTTTTGCTGCGCTACCGAATTTTTACTAGATCGAATTGTCTATATGAGCGATATGATTGACCTCATCGCGAATTTATATATTAATTATAATTGTACTAATATAAATAATGAGACCGTGTTTTTTTGCTCGCGACAGATTGAAATGATTTTTATTTTTTTATATAAAGTTATTATTGTATGAGTATATTATTAATTTTAATAATGAAATAATTAATAACATTGATCATGAAAGATTGTCGATTCAATGAATTTGTAGAAAAAAAAAGCGATTCGTCGTAAGACAATGAACGATCATTTTTACAAGTCTAAATGCTTAATTACAGCTACATTAAGCTCATAATTATTTGTATAGAAATATATTTTATTTGTCTTTAATTTTACGCGAAACTCATAGTGACTATATATATAGAGCAGATAAAACTTTCATATATTTTTTCCTACGTTTCCTTATATATTTTTCATGTCTCTGTTTTATGATAGATATTTTCTTTTTTTTATAAATACTATATAATATTGTATTGCGTAAGTTTTTAATGCAAGTTTATGATCGAAACAAATGCTTTGCGATCTCTAATTGCAATATTTTTCTTTTTTGCCGTATATTACTTCACCCTTTAGTGCAAAAATATTTAGTGATTACTTTTCCCAGTACCACTTGGAAAAAAATTACAAAAAAAAATGACCACTAATTAAATATGTAGACATGAAATAAAAGATGTTTAAATGTAATTGAAATTTTTAATAATGAATATAAATAAGTGATCATTTTTAAGCTGTAGTTTCTTTCTTCGCGTACTAGAAATAGCCCTTCTTAGGTCTTTACCCGTCGCGTCGCTATATTTCGTAGAGATCTCCACGTACCAAAGAACACAAACAACATACAGTAAACACAAGCATACAATTTCTATTACCGCACATGCAAAAACTCTTCCTTTTGTATTACACAAACACACGTGACACGGCGAAAGAAAAATGAAACAAGGGTAACTGACATTATTTGATGACGATGGATTTTTTGCTCAAGTTTCGTTCGTTGATTTGCTATTAACCGAGTTTAACATTTCGATTAAGGACTAACTGTAATTTTTGAAATAATGAATTTTGTACGCGTGACTAAATTGAATGAAGCGAGAGCAAAAAAAAAGAGGTATCTTCGAATAATAATTGCGATCTTGTTTTGACCGTCTAAGGGGAAAAGGAAAAGTGTAATATTTTAATTAATAAGAGGAAATAGGAAGGCATGGGACAAAAGTTGCAAAAACTAGTAAGGAGCGAGAGGAGATCCTATTATCTAAACAGAAAAAGGGACGCCTTGCGCTTAGTCGATTTATATTATAACTTGTAAAATTTTTCAGTCTTTACTTTTGTAACTCTTAATCTTAACGATAATTACTTTCTTTTTTTATTAGTCGTCTCTTAACGCTCGTCTCTTTCTTATGTGCAAGTTAATTGCTGTACGCTAAAGAAAAATGTGGCGCGATGCAAATTCGCCTTCGTTAATAGGTCAAATAATGATGCTGGGCGCAGTGCAATGTGTTTTTTAATAAGTGCGAATTTTTTGCAACTAAAAAAAATGAAAGTCGTCTCGCGTCTTTAACGAATACAGAATGTTGTACGACGAAAACAAGAGCGCGAGGGGCTGAAAAAAGATGGAAATTATGCGTTTCTCTTTTTTACATTAATATATTAAATAGATTAAAGAAAGAAAAATTCATCACTGTGCGACTTAAATTATTCTGTATATGAAGCGTCGCGCTGATTGAGCTCCAATCGGATTTTCTCATTCTTTTGTACTTTTAAAAAAATGAGTATTTGTATGAAGAAAGAGAAAAGCGCTGGTCTTCGAGTTCTCACTGACGAAATTCTCTATGCGCTGTGGGCATTGGAAATTTTTTCAACATGTGATTAAGCAAATATATATATGTATGTACTATTATTATAGGATCAATTGTGAAGTGGTGGAGGATTCGCAGTGAACGAAGACATTGGCTCAATTCGCGATGTTCGTGTAATGATGTCGATTTATATATATTTATATATATATATATATAAATTATTATTGTATTTGCGTATTCAAAGTAGAGAAAAATGATCAAGGAGGAAAAGTTTGTTAACGAAAAGCGTTTCCCAAAAAGGCAAATTTTTGAATATTTGGAAACCCTACTTTCGTCTTTTAGCTTAAGGAGTTTTTTCAATTTTACATGAAACTTGATTGTTTGTTTCTTCTTTTCTTCTTTTTTAATCTTATATGTGACCTTTTTTATATAGCGTGAATTTTTTCTATATTAAGGTAGCTTCTCTTCGAAAAAATGTGATCCTTTTTATATATATACATATATATAAATTAATATGCGGAAAATTTTTCATGGAGGAAGAGCGACCGTATGAAGGTACTAAGCGCGCTACGCAACCCGACGAGGGTAAATAAAACGGATTAAAAGAGCTAAACTAGTCAAACTCGATGTATGAAATGAAAAAACAAAGCTCTTCAGGAATACGAATGATCGAGAGTGTTGGAATTTTTTGTTACCGCTCGAGGAAATGTGGTTGCACTCGGTGAAACAAAAATTTTGTAGAAAATTTGTTACGTCGATTGATGCGGTATTGATTAATATATCCGTTCTCATAATTCAAGTTTTGGAATTACAAATAACATCAATCGAAGTAAATTTACATCAAGCTTCTCATTATTGGCGTAGCTAATTCAATGATTTCAGATATATTAATTAATAATTATGTCGATGACTAGTGATAAAAATCTTTTTATAGACATTTATATAGATTCTTCATCGAGTGCTATTGTTTTTTATCGTTTCGTAATGAGAAAATTGTTTAAATCAGCCCCTCGTCGAGCGTAATTTATTGTATTTCGCAGCTTTGAACCCATACGTGTCTATTATAGGCAAAAAAAAATTTAAAAAAACGGATGCGAAGGAATGGCATGGAAATTTTTTTGAAAAAATAATGCATGGCAAGGAAAGCAAACAAAAAAAGTTACTGTGAAAAACAAAATTAAATATGAGTGTGCGTATCGATTGCAAAAAATCGCTATGTGAGTTTTGTCGTATACCATGTTTGTAACGAACGAGTGTTTTTTCCAGTGTCGTGTCCCGAATCGTCTGTTTTTATTATTATTCTTAAAAAATACTTCACCGAGAATCTTGTTTACGTTTTTTTTTCTTCTGTTTTTTTGTAATAACCGAAAGAAGAGAGCGAGAGCAGCAGCACATGTGTTCTCCTACATAGATATATATATATATTTTTTTGTCCTTAGATTTTAGTGACAGGAATGAATTTTTTTTGGAATCGACTTTTTTTTTTAATGAAATCACAGCTAGAATAATTTTTATTATTATAATCTACTTAAGTGAAAAAGAACTATGATGAAATTTTTTATTTTTTTCTATTAAATAAAAACAAACATTTTTGAAAAAAAAAAATACAAAATACACAGGGTGGCGTTCTTTTTTTTTCATTTTTCATGGTCCTCATATACACGTATGCTGTATCACACTTCCGCCAAAAAATGAAGAAAACTCTACTACTATCCTTCTTGTAATGCTATCTGAGCGTCCTTTCTGCAAGGGAGCATTTTTGTGTGCGCGAAAGGAAAATTTCAAACGTCTAGACCTAATTTTTCGATTATTCTTAGTAATCATAGTTGTATTCGTATTCGATTGATAATTACGATAAACATTATATATATATATATTATAAACGTTCGACGTATACGTCGTTAGCCAATTTTACTCCTACACTTTTTTACCGTTCGTTTTTTCTAAAAAGAAAAGTGAAAATTACGTAAGTGAAAACACTGTTAGTGTTACAATGTATTTGTCACGTGTTTTTCTGCATACGCTTATTAAATAGTGAAAAGAATCGATAACATCTATTATAAAACGAGACGTCGTGATTTCAAGCTAAGTAATACGAAGTGATTGAAAATACAAAAAAAAAAGAAATAAATAAATGAAAAGCGAGTCTTCGAAACAAAGAAAAGAAGTTCGCGGCATAGAGCAAAACGAAGATACCTGTTTATTCGTACTTATACATTTAAGTGTTTCTCGCGTGTACCTTGAATAAAAAAAAAAAAGAAAAAAAACTGAAATTATTTATGCGATAATTCTAGTTGAGTCTCCAGCGTGTTTCTTATCTGGAGCTCGCAAAGTTCATTCTTTTCGGGAGGTGAAGGCAATTGAACGAACGAAGGCTGGCGGGGGATCGACGGAGCGAAAAATATAATTATACGGTGTAAAAAGGGCAAGTGTCGCGAAACGAAAAATAAGGGGTCGAAAAATTTTTTACCTTTTTCTAAAACAAAAAAAAAATAAAATAAAATAAAAAACGTGTACACAAGTGATATGCGAAGAAAAGTAACGGCGATATTCGGCGGGTTCGAGATCCCAGCGAACGTGGCTTTCTTCTGGTATTATGTGTTCGATAATTAACGGGAAAATTTGTGAAAAATCATCCGGCGGACGACAGGGATTTATTATGCTGCGCGGAAAAGTGCTTTGCTCACGTTCGATAGTCCTTTCCCTCGTTCTTTAAAAAAAAAAAAAAAAAATAATCAGTTCTCCGATCGACACCAAATCTTCAGATATCGATAATAATTCTACGTGTAGTAAAGTTTCTCTAAAAAGTTTTCGTACGATTATTAACAATTCCAAGGCGAATTCTCTTCGCTTTCGCCGTCGCTGCTAGTCAATTTTTCTCTCAGTTCTTCTTTCTCGCGTATAAAAACAAGCTGGAAGACATGCGTTTTTCTCGAGAAGAAAGTAAGTTATAAGACCGACTTTAGAGCGCGTTTTTTATCATCCCGTCCGTTGTTTAGCGCGCACACCTACGACTCTATTATCGGACAAATTTGATAATCGTTTTAAATCCTCAAATATCGATTCTTAAAGAAAAAAAAGTATAAAACTGTATTCGTAGACGTTTTTAGCCGTCGAGTACATAAAAAGTAAAAGCGTAGGACGCAGTATTATTCACGTAGGCGGATAAAAGTGTTCGCAAGGTGACTTAATGAGATTAAATTTCGCTAGTAAAGTATGATTTGGGACGTGTTTTTTGATATTTGTAAATTTATAAAAAAAAAACGCAATAATTTAAAAACGATAAGATAAACTTTATAAAATATAAATATAAGTAAAGTTTCGTTTTCGTTGGTTCGCTTTCCTTTTTATAAAGAGTGTAATATTAAATGTATAAATAATGTGTTTTTAAAAGTTTACATTTTTAACAGAGTATTCTTGTTAACTATTACCTAAAATATTCCATTCTAATCGATTTTAACAAATTATCGGCTTAAACTATATATTGTAAAATATATAAATTTTTTATGTCGTCCAAAATCATACGTTGCTAAGAATACCTGAAAAAAAAATAATAATAATAATGAGAGCTTTCCTTTCATTGTTACCGCGTTGACGCGATAAATTTGATACGAACTCTTTGTACATTAGGAAAAATTCGTTGTTAATGAGAAAAAAAAGAATAATAAATTTCCCGGCTGGGTAAGAATTGAGGATGAGAATCGTAGAGCGCAGATGAAAAGAGGGAGAAGCAATCAGAACAGGAAAGACAAAAAATCTTAAAAAATATATCACCCCTTGACATTTTTTAAAGTCGTCTTCGTGAGCGGAGGAAATTTTACCGTAACATGACTTTTTAAATGTAGAATCGTGTTTTTTAAATCTTAAAAGCAAAACCAACAAAAAGCTAAAACTCGTATTTAAACAGTAGCAAAAAAAAAAAAAACGAAATGTGTAGGATTACGATAAACGTTTTAATCGGTGTAAAATTAAATTCTTCGATACTTTGCTCCGCTTGTGGATGACAACAGGCGACTTTCAATTTTAAGGAAGTTAGAGTTTTTCGATGCTTCTATTATAGCATGAAATTTAAAAATCACTTTAAGAATTCAAATAATATTTAAAAAAAAAGCAAACAAAACAAACGGATGGATAACTAAGAGGCAGAGAGAGACAGAGAGAGAGAGAGAGAAAGAAATCAATCGGTAAAAGACTCGAAAGGCGTCGCGACGAAAGAAAAGCATATTGCAGAACGGATTTTATATATAAAAATTAATGGAGAAAATATATATGAATAAAATAGTCCTTTTTTAGAGTTTGTCGATCGTTAGTTAAGTAAGAATTTTTTGAATTCTTGAATTTTTGTACGACTTATCGTTAGCGAGAAACTTTTTGCATATATACATATACATAAATATAAACTTTTTATTGTCGAGGAAGGAAAAAAATATGAAAAAAAAAACGAAGCGTAATTTTTCACGTTTTCCGTATAGAAAAAATTATACTATAACTGAGAAATCATTCGATGTCGTTTGTTCTTTTCGTTATTCATTATAGACGTGTAACTTAAGTATAATACATTTGTACAAAAACTTTTTGCGTACTTTCTCTTTAATCGAAGATTCGATATTCAAACAATAAAACATATAGGATCTTTCCTCGCGTGCGAATCGAACGAAAATCGAATGTCGAATCCCATCGAGGCAAACGAAGGTTTTCTTTTGTATATTCAAATTTGAGTTCATCGTAGTCTTTTAACTGTGATATTTTTGCAGCTACTTAGAAATATAAGTATAAAGATCCCCTGTTAGAAATGTTCACCATCAAGCATATAATCGGACAGTCAGTTTTTGACTAATTGTTTGTAATTACCAAAATCAGAATATAATATGATGAATGTGAGCATTTTAAGCGCATAATGCATAGATAGGAAGTTACAATTGCTTGTAAATCAAATCGTGATGTAATTAGATACTTACTTACTTACCGGGAGCGTCGCTTTGCCACTTAGTGGTCGGTTTCAGCCTAATTGCGAAGAAGCATTGAAAATGAAATTTGATAACCGTTTGAAAGATTGAAGTAAAAGTAAATTACAGTATGTGGCCGAAAACGGTGCCGTATTCAATCATAATATAATCAGAAATCTATATAATCAATTCAGCACATCGAAAAAGATATAGTCAAAATCTGAACCGATAACAATTTCTGACAGAGTCATTTCATTTTATATATATATTTATATATCGTATAATTATTACATATTATGTATGTATAAGTTTTTTTCTATTTTCTTACATATTTATTATGTTTAGAACCTTTGCCTCGATGGAGATCCGATTCAGGAAGTTTATAAACCCGAACAATGAAAAAGTAATCGAGAGAAGGTTCGATCGAAGACAAAGGAAGAAGCGACACTCCGTGATTGGCTGACCGAAGCCAAGCCACTTCGCATCAAAAATTAAACGGTCGAATGCAGGACTTTCTCGAAGTGAAAAGTGCTCTTCTGTGCACTCGACTGCGCACATCGGCTCTTTCTTCGAGAAATTCGCACGTGCCGCCTCTAACGTCGCTCGTCCAGCCGAGTATTTCAATTACAAGTATATTACGGGAAAAAAAAAATCAAAGCCACCTATAGGCGAGTCTCGCGAATAACTTTTTCTATAATATTATAAATATATATGAAATCGTAGAGTCAAAGTGAGAATAATAGGATGGAAGCGCCGAGCTCTTTTTTCTCGCTCGGCGAGGCTGTCAAGAACCTTATTATGGAGTAGCTTAGTTAAAATAAAAAAACAAAATATACATAGAATTTATTTTTTTGCTCGCATAATAAATATTGTTATTAATTGTAATAGATGAAAGTTAAACGGAGCGCTGCGAGGTGCAGGAATCGATTGTTGAAGCACAGCTGGAACGCAATTAATTGTAGAACAATTGCAAGAATCAAAATTGGCCGAAAAAGCTTGTGGATTAATTACTTCCATCTGTGTGTGTGTGGCGTCGCAATATTTGGTGCGATCGAGCCGGGAAACGGAAGCATATATAGCGAAGCACCGTCTATACTTACTTTCTTAGGGAAATAAAACTAATATTTAAGAAATTAAAAAAAGGTATCTTCATAGCCGTGTAAATGGTATAAATATAATAGTATGTATAGTGATATATGTAACGCTTTAAAGTTACGTAATTGTTGTTAAAATTAGGTCTTCAGATAAATGAATAAACGTGGATTCGTGGACATTTCAAGCGAGAGATGCCGTTCGGTGGCTGATGTGTGGCATTAAAATGTAATTGAAATACGTCTGGCGGAAGTTTCACGAGCCGACGGAAGTTTTTTGACGGGAAGCAAGATGATTTTCTTCGCGTTCGAAGAAGGATTCGAGGGTCGACGCGCTAAAAAATACTATACTATTTTTAACGAGAAATTTTTTCATAGTCAAATATTTAGTGATATTCTGCTTGGAAATATACATAAAAACGATATAAGGATGTATAATTATACATATTTGTACATAAAGATATATAGATTTACACGATCATTTTGAATATAAAACACGCGTTTTTTCCTGATTCACTTTTTTATAAACGATACGAACTATAAATATATAAATACGAGTACGTTAAAATTCGAGACTTTTATAAAGTTTGAAGTATCTTTTAGTCATAGTAACTAAATTGCTACTAAGTTTCATTTTATCATAGGAACTTTTTTGTAAACTATATATACAATAACAAATTTTTATATTAAAATTAAAATCTAAAAAATATAATTTTAACTTACATGAAAGATACTTTCATAAAAAATACTTTTATAAATAACTTGTCACTCAATTGATCTAATTTTTACGACTGCTTTATTTTGTGATTCATTTTCTTTAATAGTAAACTAATGACGATTCCAGTTAAAACGTTTAACAGTTTCCTTGTGATAAATTTACCGTAGGCTTAAAGTAAAATTTTTTATAAACTTTCATAATTTTTTATTCGATATGATACTTAAAGGTTTGCGTTTAGCTTAGAGTATTGAAAACTAAGTTGCCACATTCTAAAGGTGTTCACAGCTCGATTTTTGAAATACGCAAGAAAGAAATTTGTAACAAAACAATGCAATACGATATTTTATATTCTTAAAGTAGTCTATAATACATTTAAAGCATAATCTATTTAGTCAATTTAGAAGATCAGAAACTATTTTCGAATACAAAAATAAACAGCTGAACGGTCGATAAGCAAATTTTTCGAACGCCACGAAGAGTCAATCGAAAGGTATTTGACATTTTTTCGATCATTTTTTTCGTCTTTTTTTACACAAGACGATCGAGAAAAATAGCAAATATCCAAAAAAAAACTCTTGCTTTCTATTTAAAAACATTTCCATCACTGATAAGCTCGTGAAATGAGAACTCGTAGTTATTAATGAGTTAAGAATTATACGTAATTATATTAAATTCTTCGAATCTTCTTGTTTCGACTTAACTGCGATGACGTTAGAGGTCGCACTTGCGAAAAACGTTCTCCCACCAACGGAAAAGCAGGTGAAGTTAATGCGAGAGGGACGAAAATAAAATGACCCGATAGCGAAAAGTCGTGTACACAGACATTTTAAATCCCCTATATTAGCAAAGAATTTCTATATGCGTTTTTCTTGTTTCACTTTCTCTTTTATATGACATGTATGTAAAAAACAAGCAAACGAGAGAACACCCAGTTGCAATTCGTGTGTGTTATCTTGAGCGCGCTTTTTTTGTAAGTCGCATGATATTTGAAATACGTTCTTTTCTTTTCTTCGTTGTTATCGTTCGTTACGGTGATAATATTGTAAAAGCGTAGAAAAAAACACGTAAATCACGGCGTGCTTTTATGATTTTGGACATATTCTTAGGGTAACTAAAACCACGAGAAAGAATAATGAAAACTCAATAACCAGCAGGCGAGCTCCACAATTAAACGATAGAGGATGCAACAGTCGAATGATAATGAGTAATTGTAGCTAAAAATGACAACTGGTCGGTTTGAGCATCTTTTTCATGAATCATGCAGTTACACGAACACTTACATACATGAATGTGATGTCTACAAAAAAACACATCATCCCCTGTCTCGCTTCCGTAAAAGGAATCTGTCGGTCAAGTCAATTTTACGAATAAACGTATAAACTCTCTTGAAACAGCAATGCGTTTTTTGGTAATTTCGACTGACCTAATGCGAAGCGTAAACTTTTGAAGAAAAAAAAAAAAAAAAACTGGCGATGTATGTGTTGCGTCAACCATAGACACGTCTACTTGCGCGATTCTTGCGCGTCGAACCCCCTACTTTTCTGTGTACGCATACCTGTAATGTATATGTATGTACAATTGTGAGTGTAAAAAAAAAATTAAATACACGGTTTTGGGAAGCTTTAGGAAAATAATAACAAAAAAAAACAGTCGCTCGTCTGTGAAAAATAACAACTTTCCGGGGAAATTTTCTCGAACAGCAGCATCTGCTTTTTGATTATGAAGAGATTTTTTCCTGCGCCGAAGGTTTCCCCGAACAGTCGAGCTGCGATCGAAGTAAGGGATGAACGTAACGAAAAAAAAAATAATAATATATAAAATATTGCGCGACTTACGTATTAAGCGCATCCGGTAATCAATAAACGCGTAATAAACCATTGTTAAATAATTAGCCAGAAATGAATTACTCCGAATGGAATGGACGGCGGCCGAGAAGCGCGGCGTTTGATGTTGGGTGTTCATTAGATAAGATATAAACAAAGTTAAAAGGTTGGTCCAATACTGGCTCGAGGTTTTCCATGTGCTACCCTCTCTCGACGACCTTGACCCAGCATTGAGTCATCGACGACGAAGATCAGACGCGTGCATACCGAAAAGTTCACACACACACAGACACAGACACGCAGACACACACGCAGACACGAACACGTAGAAAAATCAGTGAAATATTAAAGAGAAATGTCACATCACAAGAAAAAAATGTAACGTTATTTATAATTACGTAACAAAAGTAATTTGTACTATGTAACTATTACTATTTTTATGAATTTTTGTACTCTTTTCTAATTATTTTGTATAATAATCCTTAGCGGAAAGAATGGCATAAAAAAAACAGGTTCGGCATCCCCAGTTTCCCGCCCCTTTATTACCCGTTAACCGTATTGAGTAATAACAGTAACTACTAATAATCGAATTCGTCCCCCAGACCTCGAATCCCCGCCCCTTCTTTCGTCGCGCCTTACTGCCTCTCCCTCTTCCTTTTAATCCGCGAGTCGTCGCTGAATTGGCGCCCAACAATGAGAACAGGCGCGAAACTCAACGGCGACTCGTCGTCCACTCTCTTAAACCCCCTTTGCTCGGAAGTCGAGATATGTAAAAGAGAAGGAAAGCCACTTTGTTGTTGTACACAGTTTGAGAAAAGATACACCCACATGCCAAATTTTCGGAAAGACGTTTTGACGATTCAATGTAATTGAATGGTTTTTTATATATAATAAAAAAGAATTGGCTTCGTCGAGTTTTTCTTGTACGTATATCTTGTAGAGAAATCAAGCGAGTTACGGTGGGACGAAACGTTTTTACCACGTCGTTATAAGTACAATATATGTAGGACATTTGCGTTGTCATTGGTTTTATCAGTGTATACGTATTTTTCCTTCTATCCCCCCACGACACAAAGACATAATGTGATTTCTCTCGATTACAAGAAACCTAAAAAAATATCTAAATAAGCGAGCTTTTTTCGAGATGCAAACGCGACCTTCTCTTAAAAAAAAACCTAGAGCAGAACTTTTTTCAAACGAAACAAACGAGGTGTATATCTTTGGGAATTTGTAAGCGCGTTTGTCGGTATTTTTAACGACGCACGCCCGAAAAAAAGTAACCGCGACACTGTGAAAAATTTGGCGCCCAACCAGCGGCGGCCGGCGGATTATCTCTTTTTTTCCCTTCTCCGGCGCCGTCGTTTTCCCACCTAATAAATTGGCTCCAATCATTTTTTACAGTGTTCGTATACGTATACATAATAAATATATTAATATATATATTTCTCTTGTGAACGCCGATCAAAGGTCCTTTTTCGCATTTTGTATAAATAACAGTGAACAAAAGAAAAACGAAAGGGAGACGCTTAGCCGTAGTTGTATTTTCTCGCTGAAATCAATAAACAGACACATGAACCCAAGCAGAAAACGAAAAAAAAAAATAATAAGATAATTATAGCTTCCGACTTTTAAGACGCGCGCAACTTTCCGAGTTTTTTGTAGTTGAACAAGAAAGTACCGATGAACGAGGTTTCAAGATAAAAATGGCTTACGCGTATTGAGAGCAATCCGGGTGCAAAGTGCGTACATACCGGACGATGAAAAAGGGAGAGAGAGAGAGAGAGAGAGAAAGAGAGCGAGAGAGAGAGAGAGAGAGAGAAATGTGAGCGCGCATAAAGTGTTTTCGAATGGGTGATGATGAGGATGATAAAAAAAAAATCCTTCTTCGTAATTTGAGACGTGTTTGTTATTAATTATAAGAGTCACTTTTTTCCTTTTTCTTGAAACAAAATGCTATTAAATAGATCGATTCTTTCATGGATATTGGTTGAGTGTCTGAAGTATATTTCCTCTTTATACCGACGCGCTGAAAAAAGAATTACGAAATCAAGTCTATTTTCACGAGGGAAACCATAGCGTTTGATGTACGAACCGCACTTTTTTGTATAGAATTCGTAACTTTTTTCAGTGTGCTTTCCTTCTTCAAATCCACCGATGTTTTTTTTTCTTTATACGCCTAACCTTAGTTTATGTGATGTTATTTTCGTTATTTAATTGTGTAGTTATTTGTATAACAAGATACTGTCAAATTTATATACAAAGTAGAAAAACACACGTTTTTTTGTATTGTTTTATTATACATTTTATCGAGAATTTGAATATTTATTATTTGTAATGTAGGACTTTTTTATTTATTTAGAGCTTTTTTAGTATTTTAATAAATATGAGTTTGTTAATAATACGAAAATGTTTTTTTTATTTATTTAAACAGTTTTCGTTACCATTTTTGTTTGATTCTATTATCAAATTCAAAAAGAGAAGAAAGAAGAGAAGGAACAAGGGGAGTATGCACCTGCAGTTCAGACGACGTCTTTTATTTATAAAATTACCATGATAACCGAGTAATAAACTTAAAAATTTTTCTTTTAACCCATTGGGAATGCAATGATTCAGCTTGTATTTGCTTTTCTTACAAACGAGTAAAGTACTTATATTCGCATTCAAAAATAAATTCTTAATTAACATAAAATGAAGTATATAATAATTAAAAAATTCATAATTACAAAATATTACGGTTCTCATTTGTCATACAAAAGTTAAGTTGCCCAGCTTAATCAATTCAGCGTCGTTTAATAACCCGCCGTTAAAGGTAAGTACTCTCGAAGGTAAGCCAATCACCCAACAAAAAAGGTCTGACAAAACGAATCATTTTTCATCGGAATAAATCAAAGCAAGACGTTTCCAGTAAAGCCATTCGAACCGACCCAAACAAGCACAAAAAAGACACTCCAAACAATGCCGAACGATCCCTCGACTCGTGTCCCGCCTATATTTCGCAAGCAGCCCCCTCATCGAGCAGCACTTAGTCAAATAATTGCGCTTCTGCCGCAATAACGACGCCAATTACTCGCGATAATCGTACGGTATCTGGTCTCCTCCTCCGGGAAAAGCTTAAAAAGAAAAAAAAAAAGGCGCAGAGCTTTCGCAACCCGCACCGAGGATCGTCCATCTACATCCTCGCTTTCGGGAGGATGGAAAATGAAAAAAAAAAAAAAAAAAAACGAAACAGAGTCACATCATCCTTGCACAAGTCGTGGCGCAATCGGCGAGAAGCTGCGCGATTATGAGACTGGCCGATCCCCATTGTTGTCCCCCTCGCTCGATTGCGAAGCGATCGAGCAGAGGACGCGCCACGGTACATATATATATCGAGTCGCCCGCGCTCTTTTTTTTTTAGGCGCCGGATGCACGCTGAACTTCGAAAGGTGACGCGACTGCGGTGAGGAAACTCGGGTGGATATAGGAGCGATTTCGAATATGGATTCGGAGATCGACACGGTTCGGTTGTTTATGCATTGGGCTATATATCTTGAAATCGGTGCGAGAACGTTACCGTTTCGCTTTTGTGACGACTCCTTGGTGAGTGGATGTATTAAGAAAGCTGAATTTTTATCTTACAACAAACAATTTATTAAATTTATTTACAAAATATTCAACAATCACACACGTGATATACGTATACTATCAGTTACAAAACTGTATACAGCTAAATTCTAAATAAGGAATAAGGCAAAATCCTCGATTACTATACTCTCTTGAAAAGTTTCCTAAATTACACTCATATTTTCTTGAAATACTGATCGCCTCCAAGGAATAACAAGCTAAACATTTAAACTGTAATCCATTTATCGGTGCAAATTGTCCCAGTCTCCTCCTTTACGCAGAAAAAAAATGGAAAAGCTACCCAGTTACTCGTCTAGACGGATGGCGGCTTCTCCTTTAAAAAAAAAAACACCTCGCAATTTCCTGCATCTTCTATGATACAACTATATATACCATCCTCAAGGAATTCACTCTACTTTTCTTCGCAACTGAAAGCGCGGACGCGAAAAACGGCGCTCGGCAAAAGTAGGCTAAACTCTACATAACCGCGCGGAGACGGGAAGCGTCTCGGGCGTAATGACTCTAATACGAAAAAAAAGGAGGGTAATATACCGTCGCGTTTCTTTTTTCTCTTGCACTCGTTCGATATCGTCGTCGCGTTCGGAACAATTACGGAGGGAGACGAGAAGAACGTCCGATGGCAGCTAAGGCTTCTCCTTCCAGAACAGCAGGTTCATGTCGTTGATTTTGTAGAGCGAGCAATTTTCCATGTTATTCCTGTAAAGAGAGATCGTTTTTTTTTTAATTTTCTCCATTTTTCCAAGTGGAGCAATCGACGTTCGCGCTGATATAACTAAATTTGCGCTGGAGATAATTGCGAGTGTCGTAATAAATAAAAGCTATTGTTTTACATTTATTATAAGAAAAAGTTGAAGTTTCTAATCGATCGACAGCACAAATCCATTTCAATCAAAACGACACTATAAATTAAATTATAGTGTCCAGTTTAAGACTTTACTTTAAAATTTCATTCATTTTCCCAATTATTGCAACGTCTCAACTGCCAGTCAGTCTTTTTCAAGCTTCGGTAATAAATTTTTAATTAAAAAGTCAAAACGATATACTCACAGGAACCTATCTTTAAGCAGGAAAGCTCTCGGCTGGACGCGCTTCAGCCTGTCCCCGTTGTCGCAGAGTATCCTCGCCATCGTCGTCTTGCGTATCTCCTGGAGCTGCTCCACGGAAAACGATCCCGGCGTCTTTCCGTTCTCGTACCAATACCGGTCACCTGATCGCGAAAGCCAAGACGTTAAAAAAAAAACGCTTTCTATAAACCAAAGCGTCGAAATCAACGAGTACAGCCCTCACCTATTCTAATGTTCCTAAACGTTCTTCCCAGGAGGCAAATGAACGTGGGACCGAGCACGGAGCCGACCACCGGCGCCTCGGAGAGCGCCCCGGTCACCAGGTCGATCTCGTCGACTTTCCTGAAACACGATAAACCCGATAATTCGCCTTTACAAAGTTAAACGAAAGAATATACAAGAGACGCTAAAAAACAAAAACCACGTTCGATCACCTGTAAACGCCCTGCAGCCGGTCAATAACGTCCCTGGCGACGGTCCCCTCGAGGTCCTTGAAGCTCCTGACCTCGGGCAGATTGCAGATCGATCGCCAGTGGACGTAGGCCGGCAGTCCGTGATCCCTGCCCTGCTGGATGATCTGCGCGGCGTAGTCGACCGGCGCCTCGCGCGTCTTGCCGTCGTGGAAGTAGCGCTCCACCAGCACCTCGTTCAGACTCGGCGGCAGCGGCTTGCGGGAGTGGCCGGCTTGGGAGGGAGAGAGAGAGAGCTTATTGTCAGTGTGCGTTTTCGTTGTTTGGGGTGTTTATGTAGGTTTTTGCAGGGATTAGCATATTTTTAGGAGAGGTGTCAGCTTGAAAAGTTATTAATCTATTATATTAATATAAAGTAGTTTGTAATTTTTAATAAACCAAGTTTCCCGACGTAAATTAAGCGACTCGCACTGCGACACTGAGCCGCAAGTTCCTTAAACACAGCGGATGTGAACCTGCGAAAAGGAGTACCGCGTCCATTCTTGAATGCCTCCGTTTTCTTTCCCGTTTTCTCCCAGATAAATGTACCTCTGCGTTCCATTAAAAAAAAAAATTGTGCAACGACTCTTTAACGGCGAGAGAGCCCATTAGTTTGATTTTTTTTTTTCAAATTTAGCCTCTCAAAGTGCCAATTAAAGTGCAAATTGCTAAATTATTCATGCGCGGTTTTGAAACAGGTGTGCGCGTGGGAGAGGAAAAAAACAATAGTCATCGAAAATCACCTCGCTTTAAAAACCTTTTACTTCGCAGTCATTGCTGAGCCTCGTTGCTTAAACGTTTCACTTATGCGAAAGGGGGAAATAACGCTTTGGCTGCTCGTTTTTATTGCGAAACGTTGTAGTCAAACATTTTCAGTGGATTAATCGTTTCAATTGAATGTTTTTTTAATAAACTTTCGTGTTTTGACATATGCTTTAGAAATTTAAAAGAGCTGGAAGTAAGCAATCCGAAATGTACATCATTTGTGTATAAATTTAAGGACGTTCACACGATAAACGCAATTTCTTCGAGTGTTCTTAACATCCCGTGTAAAAAAAATTTCCTTTAGTCAAAGTTTACCTGAAGTTCTTTGTCATGGAAGTTTACGTAAATTTGGGCCAAATTTGGCAAATAAGAAAATCCCAAACTAGATCTTTGACTTGAAAAAATATTTATATTTATATTTATAATATTATCTTGACATATAATATTATATGTTAATTTAAGTACGCTTTATACGTGGTAAAAATTTCAACCCGCCTTCGGTATTAAAATTTGAGAAATTCAATATTAAACTTGAGTTTATTAACACGGAGGTCCTATGCTAAGCTTCTCTAGGTAGAACACTTTTTCCGATAGCAAAAAAAGTTATCTTCGAATTGTTGTAAAAAGACTACTTTATAATTCTATGTAATATATAGAATAATATGCGACGATTATAATACCTTCCGCTACTAATTTTCGAGAAATAGTTGAACAAAGATCAGATTTTCACAGATTTTGCATCTGATGGAAAGTCAGGCGAGACTTGACAACGTAATCTATAATATTGTTTGGATTGTTTATGCACAGGAAACAAATAGTATTATTGTACTTGTGTGTTTCACGAGGTTGTTGTCAATTTTTCTCGTAAGTTTTCGACTTTTTCCCAACTACTCTAAGTTGAGAACCACCGAGCTTATGAACTTAAAAGAATATATTACAAAATGAAAAACTACGTTTTTGACCCAACATTTGGCCTCCACCTCTCCTGAATTGTATCGCTCTTTTCCTCAAACCAAAAATCTCCGTTTTCCCAACAATACTAATCCTTCAACCCATCCAAACTCACCGGTCGCTCCGGCGATGAGCCGGTCAATGGCTCCGGCCTCGTACAGTTCCTGGGGCGCGTAGAACGCGGATAGCAGCGATCGCTCGCCGGACTTGTGATCGGACTGCGTGTCCACGATGTCCAGGGTCTTGGGTGTCAGGGCGGCGACGAAGAACAGGCCCGCCGATGCCGCGGCGTTGTCCATCGTCGTGTCCACCCGCGAGTCGTAGTCGGTAAAGTAGCCTCGGTTCGACAACCTCAGGTCGTAGCTGGAAGATAATGGAGGTGCATGCTTGTGATTTTTCCTTTTATTTTGATCGAAAAGAGGGTGTTGATTCGGCTTATGTAAGTAAGAGTTTTGCGAGAATTTTTAAGCGCGTTGCGTACCCTGGTAGAAAATTAACCAGTTGGGTTGGTCAACGGAACTTTTTGCTAAAATTTAAGCCTAAAAAATATAAATATGTATGAAAAATTAGAAGAGGTTTTTGAATTGATTTTATGTATCTTGTTTTTTTAACAGTTTTAAAATTGTCCGCTTTCTAATAGCGATTATGTATTAGGAGTTTTCTCGTACGTTCAAGTTTTTTTTCTCTCCAAGAGACTAACGGTTTTCTCCTCGAGCCGCGTGACGCGAGCGACAAATTATCGGTAGTTGAACTTGAATTTTCCTCTTGACAGAGTTCAAAATACGTGCAGGTTGCACAATAATTTTATGTAATTAGCTTCAAATGACTTAACAGTGGATGCAGTGAAAGTTGAATTCGTTACGCGTTATATTGCCATTTAAAGGAGGCAGTATAAACACCTCGGTGACTGGAAGATTTATTCGTTCGCGTAGATCAATATATTCTGCTTCGGTCACGCGAGTCTGAAAATCATTTTTGTGTCGCCGTGCAAACATAATATTTCACGGTAATTTTTAGAACCAATCTATCCTCTCGATCCTTCGACTATAAAAAGAAGTTTGCAATTATTCAAAAAAACATCAATCGAACTTTTACATTACAAGGATCCGCATCGATTGAAATCGAAACGAGCCTCGGAGACATTAAATGAAAGCATAAAGCACACTTTTTAGCATACAATCGCGAATCCGCGCGTCGCGTTATACATCACAGAGCAATGTATAATCAATGCACAATTTCGAATTATCCTTGAGGAGAAAAACAGCAGCCTCCGGTCTCACTCACTCGTCGAGAGCAGCCTCGCCGAGGACGACGGGCAGGAACTCGCCGTAGGTGACGTGCTGCATCTCGGCGATGGCGATCCTCCGAGCTTCCTGATACAGCCGCTCGTCGTCCCAGTGCGGATTGATGTGCTTCAGATTGTCCGCCAGGCGATTGTGCTCCCTGAAACGCGGTTGAAATGAAAATATTATATGCGGAAATATATTATTGACGAGAAAAGGGGATTTATTGAATTTATATTGTATGAGATATACGTCGGGGCAAAACGCCCAGTGAGGTGAAGACGTTACCTCGCTATATTTTCTACATATTTAATAGAATATTGTCGCCTTTATGTTAAATAAATTTGATTCACTTAATCAGTGTACTTATTTAAATGTTACCCTTAGGTGTGGCGTACAGCCCCTATCCGAAATTTCTCCCAACGCTCACACGTCCTCCGCTACGACGCTAATACTAAAAAATCTAAAAAAAAAAAAAGAAAATCACCTCAAAAACAGTACGTGCATGAGCGCTAGTCCGGGATGCTCGTTGATCCTCGAGTCGCCGCTGAAGAAGCAGGGAAAGGCGCTGCCCTCGGTGCGGCAGTTGCGCGAGTCGTGGGAGGGCATCGGCAGATTCTTGCGCTGGGTGTTCATCAGGCCGGACTTGCCGGACCTCAGCACCCGGGACGTCTCCTCGGTGCTGCCGTATATCGGCGACAGGTCCAGGTACGAGGTGGCCTGATTGATCTGCTGCCGGGCGCCCAATTTGCAGCCCTGCGAATGAGAAATATATTTTTTCTTTCGAGAGGAGGAACGAAGGGGTGCTTGTGCAAGACGGGAATGAAGTTTGGTTCGAGCGTAAAAAAGTAAAATTTATATCTTTGGCAGTAGATGTTATTGGGTAACTATACGCTGTTTCTTAAGGTTAGAAATGTAATCGTAAATAAGATGTTAACGTACAAACTCTTTTGAAAGAGAATCAGTTCTTTCGTTTGCTTCTTATAGATTCCGAGTAAAGAGAAGTAGTAAACATGGAATTTTTCTTGTGTCGGCAAGGCCGCAATTTTACTTTAGGCAAAAAACTGCATTTCTCGCTAACTTTTTTAATTTGTGATTCCATTTTTAATGTTATGGGAGCACTGAAAGATTGCAAAGCGAATTGCAGATAAATTTATTATTGTTAATTATAATTTAATAAATTATAATTAAATTTAATTATTAAATTATAGTTAAATATAATTATTTGTTATTATCCTGATTGTTATTGGGTTATCCCTTTAGTCTAGTTGACGAAAATTACGTTAGATTTTAAATCAAAAACATCTTCGAAGAAAATTGAATCTAACAAAGATAACTAATAATTCTATTCTTTAAAGTGGGTACATATAACATCCAATAAAACAATGTTTTGTTTGAAAATTTGAAAAATCTGTTACTTAAATGCTGCTATGATAAAAATCGTAATAAAAGTGTACCTGTATCGGCAGGCATTTTACAAAAAAGCAATATCAATTAACAAAGTAATCAATTCAATAAACATAAAGTTTACGGCCTCAAATAAAAAGTTGCAATTTTTGTACATTGTATTGCGCCTATATACATTGCATAATTTATTTTACGGTCGTAAAATTGCTCGAGCCATAAATCAAATTAAAAAAAAAAAAAAAAATTATATGACGTTGAGAAATACTTTAAGCCGAAGTATCTGATTTATAATAAAGTGTTCCGTGCCTATACATTATGTATAACTTCAATTACAAATGGTAGCATCGACAACTTAATATCTTGCAATCTTCTTTACGGCGAATAAAGCTATTTTTTGGCCGTTTTTACGATTAAGGGCCGTGTTGTACATACACTTTATTGGTCTCTTGCGAGAATTTTCTGGAAACGACTTTTCGCCGTTCCATCGCGAACAATGGCAGAGGAGCGAAAGCCTTTATTTTTTGAACATTTTACGAGTCCCCGTTGAAATATTATAAATGTCAAGTCTTTTTTGCGAGAGATTTGATGGCTTCTTGACTTTCCCTTCTTCTCCTTTTACGATATATAGGTCAGTCTTTTTTTTATCGATTATTTTCCGTTTCATTTGTCCGAAATAACAGGGTAATTGCAGGACGTTCCTTCTTTCACGGCATTTCTTTTCCCTTAGCTACAATATAAAGAAAAATCCATGAGTTTTATTGACTGAAAGCCTTTTTACTCTTTTCAGTTAACACCCGTTTGATTGATTCTCAGGTCCAAGGTTACCCAAATGTAATAAACAAGCTTTATCGATCACTTATAATTACACATTATCGATTCCATTTGAAAAAATTTTTTTTTTTGAATCCCTCGTTAAGTTGACCAATAAATCTCTTCGCAAACGCTGCTTACGTCCTCGAAGAAGCTGCTCGCGACGCGATAAATAAACCTCGTTATTTTCATTGCTTATGCATTACTGCCTTATAAAACCCATCGGCTTATCGAGCCTCTACATAACAGCTCGTAAAGCGCTCCTCACCTCTCGCCGCTCGTTAAATTCCCAATCGGCTATCGCGCCGAAATTCGCCCTCAAAATATTGCAAAACCCGCGCGGCCTCGCCGTAAAGATATCCCCGGCGAAAATACTGCCCTCGTCGTCGTAAATCTTCTCGAAAGCTCTCCCGCGCGTATCCTCGAGACGCGTAATTTACGCGCGGAAGAGCGCGGCGTAACGGTAGGCGAGAGAGTCCATATTCGACGGGGTAATTGTATACGCGCGAGATATCTCGGCTTCCCGATTCGGAGGAGATCATTGGGTCAATGCTGCGCGGGGCTCATTTGCTGACGAGCGGCGTTATTATATGCGCGGAGGTAATTGTGTCGCTTTTTGAGCTTATTTTCTAAACTCTGCCTTGAGTTTTCGATTTTGTATATGATAAAGTTGGAAAATATTCTTTGGAGATGTTTCTGGCGCGTTGAAGGTTTTCGCTGTTGTTTTCTTTTTTGAACGAGAATGAGAATTCTTGTCTCGAAGGGTAAATTATAGATTAATTTTTGAAATTTCTTCTGTAGCTTACAATTTTTTTTTGAAATAGAATTCTTCCTAATTTGAAAATTTCAAGGTTTTTCTGTTTTCTTAGAATTTTCATTTTTCTCTCTTTCGTCTTTGGAATTCCGAAAAAGCAAACAAAAGATGATTTGTCAAGTTTCTGAGGAGTTAGAAATCGATCTTATTCTTTGTCGTTTAAAAAAAAACAAACAATAAACACCATTTATCGCATAAAGAACCGATTCTTTATTAATAATCCGTTAGAATTACTCTTCTTTTATCTCGCTCTTCAAAGATGTCACAAACTTTTCCCATCCAACTGCTCGGAGAACATCCGAGAATCTGCAAGGCGCGATAATAGAAACAAATGTTCCCCCCTCGGTAATGACGGCTATTAAAAATCATGTAACTCTTACGTTCGCTTGTAAACGAACGTTTACCACTTGACGCGATAATTAAGACAACCCGAGAAGAAAGACGGCCGGCTGGAATTTCACACAAGCGGAAATCGCTGCTGTGTTTACAATGAATAGCTATTGAAAAACATATGTCAAAGTCATTGATCTCACCTTACTCTCTCGCCGAGTCTGAAGGCTTGACGGTTACTTACGTTCGCGGTGAATCTTTAAAATGTATACTCTTCTCGATACACAGTACAATCCCTTTCAATAGTAGATCTTTCGTTTCATTCAACTCTACCCGACAGCCGATTCAAAATTCCCTCGAGGCATAATTCGCAGTCCCGTCACAAAAATCTAGAAATAAAACCCCCAATTTCCCGAATCAACAGTCCGCGACAAAATAGCAACCCACAATTCCTTAGATTACAACGCAGCTAAGCGACGATAACTTCTTAAAGGAGAAAAAAAAAACTGCACAAACCTGGTGCGCGTTGCCGGGGTGCGGGGCGGATCTAGCATACTCCATGCAGCCGCCGGCCTCGTCCTCGGCCCTGATGGGGAAGCACTCCGGGTGGAAGCGCTCGTACGGCACGTCGCAGCACTTGAGCCGCTCGCCGTTGGGCAGGTCCATGCGCGGCGTGTGCGAGAGGTCGTGGGCGACGAACTCGCCGAACAGCGCCGTCAGGGCCATCAGGTGAGGGTGTCTGCGGGGAGAATGAGTGTTTTTTTTTTTAGTCGAATGAGTTTGAAAGGGGATTCGTGGGAGCGAGCAGCTGGAAGCGAAGCGATCGGGAAGGAAGGGAATTAGCTGGGATGTGATTTAATTATCTTGGGCGCTATGGTCAGACTTCGTTCGAGAGCTGGAAAACTGTGGGGAATTGAGGCTGAAATTTGTGTTTGAGTAATAAATGTCTTATGGAACTTGATTGTTCTCGACTCGCTCTTGATCATGGCTGATTTTATTAGTGTTAGATTGTACATTGTTCGCATTTAATAAAATCAATAAAAGCCAAGTTCGATAGAGTTCTTTTGAAATAATAACTTATCAGATCATAAAACTGATACATTAATTATGAATATTTTTATGCTTCGATTCATTCCATCATAAACAGTCCATTCAATTCGACTTCAACTCAATCCTCATTTACAATAACCGCCTTCGTTAAACCTCTCACTAAACCACACAGCTATTTACCGAATTCAAACTAAAAAATCAGTCCCACCTCAAATCCGGTCCGCCGGAGTGCATGGCGGTGCTGACGGCCCGGGCGCTGGGCAGTCCGGGGGTCGGCAGGGACACCCCGTCGGCGTAGTCCGCCGGCAGGAGGCGCGTGTAGGCCTCCAGGGCGGCTCCCCTGCCCGGGTAGAGGGGGTTGTTGCATCGGCCGCTGTGCGTCCGGTAGCGCGCCTCCACCCGCTTGCAGTCGCCGATCAGGCGCAGGTAGTCGCCCGAGCAGATGCTCACCTGCGGAGGTGGAAGAGGCGGAGTTGAGGGGACGGAATTGGTGGATTATAGAGTTTGTTCGCAGTTTCTGGTTGTAGAAAATTGTTACACTGGGAAAACTTTTGTAAAAATTCAGACTTTTTTTTAAATTACTATTTTACTTATTTTAATAATATTTACCGCAATTTTATTATTTTTTGCAATATATTTCTTATATTTTACGATCATTTTAGTAAATTTTACAAACTAAGTAGTAAAATTTACGAAATATATTAAAAAATATAATAAAATTGCGGTATAAATGATTAAAATATGACTGCACCTCATGAGTACTATTAAAATAGTAATTTTTACAAAAAATTTTTCTCAGTGTAACTCTACTATAGAGATACGGTGGGATTTTCGTCTCGAAAATCCACGTAGATTTTTGCTGGATTTCCATTCGGATCCCAGTGATATCTAACGTAAATCCAGTCTAATTCAACGCCTTAAAATCTCCAAAAACCGTCCGGAAAAAAAGTCCACTCACCAAACTCGTTCCGACCGACGGTAGCAGTGAATTCGCTTCCTTCGGCGACATGTGCAGCGCCTCGACGAGCATCACCGCCATCGTCTCCCGCCTGAGCGCCCTCTCCGTGAGGTTCTTCGCCTCGGGTATCATCTCGTGGGAAGCGGCGAGGTACCAGGCCGGCGAGTCCCGGCTCAGCCGCGTGTTCGACTCCATTATCAGCTGCTCCTGCTCGTGGTAACGCTCCATCGACGCGTTCGTCCGCTTCTTCAGGTCCTGCAGCATCCGCGCCGGCAGCAGGGAGCTGCGCGTACAGGCGCCCAGACACAGGAACCTGAGGAGGAGAGAGGTGGAGGGTGAGAGGGGTTGGCGATTTTCGAGGGAACTACTTGTAGATTGTCAAAGAAATCGAACGAATTAAAAATTTTTTGAACAATTGTAAGATTAATAAGTAAGTCATGAGAAAATTGATTTTAAATAAGAACGTAGCCTTGAGGCAGAATTTTTCAGCCTTAATTCAGACGTTGATCAGATAATTAGCAGCTATCGTAGAGTTTGCGGTTCAAGAAATCTCACCGGATGCACCCAACATTTGTGAGTAAGTTTATCTCGCAAATAAAATGCGCCTTTCCTCCTTCGAGCGCAGCGCTTCATCCGAAGCCACCGCAACATAAAATCCCTTACCCTACCCAAAAGAAAAAAGAAAAAAACAAACAAACCCGCGCCAAGATCACAGCCGAAAATCCCGGGAGCCAAAGTTCAAGGACCGAAATCCTCCTCCGCCGTTGGGTCTTACGCCGCGGCCGCTATTATTCCCCGCGCGCGGCTCGTAAATCACGCACTTGGCGCTCGCGACTCCGCTTTCTCGCGGCTTTTCGCGCTCGGCTGCGGCCTTAGATTCATACGCGAGATGCGGCGGCGGCGAGGCAATGCGGCGTTTCGCAATCGTTCCCAAGTGCACAGTTAATACAATTTTATTTTCTTTATTCCCCCGCGCGGGGGACGCGGGGACGCCCGGCGGAGGCGTTCGGCGCGGCTGTGGAAACGTGTATTATTGCCGTGGCTGATGCTGAGAGTCGCGGGTGTTTTGTTGAATCGTATAAAGTCATGGAGGGGTTTGCGGCTACGGAACGGAAACGGGAGTGGGAATTGAAATTGTTCCGAATCTAACTGGAATAATGACACTCGAGAACGTTGGAATTAACAGTGCGGACTTTTTTCGAATTATATTGCTATAAATTCGTGAAGTATCATTTTTTAATTTTCATGGATCGATTTCACCGATAATATTGTTTTCTCGCGTGTATTTCATCTGCGGGCGAAGCAATCGCAGCGATCAGCTGCATTACCGCAAGACTGTGTACACAATCGCTTTGCAAAGATTAAGTCGTGATCTGGTTTTTTTTTTCTATTCGTTATAAAAGAATTATATTATACACGTGGCTCCTGACACCCGTTGAAAGCTTCGTCGCAGATAAATCATAAAACTTTTAATTCCCAATACAAATGCACAGCGTTCGCGGTAAAAAAAAAAGAAAAACAATCGACTGCACGTAAAGCGACCGAACAGTCTCCGCTTACTCGAAGTGCGCCTGAGCGATTAAATAAAACTCGCGCTCGGCTGTATATCAACGCTCGACTTCGCATTCCGCGCGAATCGGCAGGCGGGAAATGCGGGGAATTTCCGATTTTTTTGCCCGTGGGAAATGTGCGTGTCGCAGTGCAAGTGCGAAGTGCGACGTGGTATAAATGCGTCCGCGAAATGTGCTTTTGATGTTGTTGCGGTTTTTTTGAAGCTGCTGGTTTTAAATGTACGATTGAATAGAGGAGGTCAGGCGGAGCATCAGGGAGCATTAAATAAATGGAAATGAAAAACTGTAAATGGAATGTCTAAGCAATATTGGAACACAATATTGTCAAAATAGAAGGCAAATCGATCGAGTGCCTTATGCAAATCAGTGTATGTTTTTTTTCTTAATCAAAATGGCAAATTTTAAATTTTATCTCAGAATGGATCGTTTACATTTTTACAAGCAAAGATTTCATTGGAAATTAAGAATTTTACAATGTTTTTAGACACTATTTAAGATACACTGAATAACGAAAAGAAGACAAACAAAACCTTAAAACTTTAATCAGTAAGTGCAAATATCTAAATTACCTATCCAGACCATCAAAGAGCATTTTGTGTGCAAAATTATAAAGCCACGTGTCGAGCTAAAAGCCGCAACACAATAAATCCGTAGAGTAAACATACACTTTTTCATATCATAGCTTTATATAGCTACTTCTTAAATTATGCAAGGAATTCGCAGGTAAAAAATCAGCACGTGACGTGAAATTAGCATGCAGATTACTTGAAAAAGTTGAGGAATGCTCATTAGTATTAATAAGAATAAGCGGTAAAAACATATGACGACTACGTAACATATTATAGATGTGCAAAAAAACGTAGTCAATTTTTTTGAAAATCCGGTAAGAAAAAAATTTATTAAAGAGAGTCTAAAAACCAAGATTAACATAATACTAATAAGTCTTCCAGTTCCTCTTGACAATATACAAGTTCAAAAATTGATTTAACGAGATTGGCCTTTGTTCCATTATACACAACAACAAAAATTCTAATTTTCAATTGTCTAAAGATTTTCACTTTCATTTTTCGCCTCCAGAACAATAAACCTATACAAATCCGTTTGATTGAAACCAGTGCAAGTCGTCAAACGAGTCCCAGAAGCGGACTCGAACCTTTTGTCACCCTTTAGTTCGCATTGAAAGCACTTCAGCCGAGTCGACATTGATATCGATTCGAAAAGCTCGAGGCGTAACAAAGCGGCTGATATAAGACCGGTATTACCTGCTCGTTCGTAAAAAATCGCCTTAGAAATTGCGGGCGAGTTTGGTATCATTGTACGTAGGGGTATACTTGTGCAACTTGGCTTTTAAAGGAATTGTATCATATTGTATCGGTGATTTTTGAGACGTCGGTGAATCATCGACGGGACGTCGTAATCGACGCGATGATTTAATAAGCTTTTTGTGTCTGTGTCGTTTGGCTTTTATTCAAATTTGAATGGGACGAATCTGGTGAATGCATTTTCGAAATTTACAGCAGACAATATCCTTCAGTCTGTTCAGTTAACGAAACATTTACTTGTTAGAAAATGTTAGAAAGTGACGATACTTATGTTACATGCTATTACAGCCAATAGTTGATCAATAAATGTATTTCTGTACTTTATCGCATTTATTGAATTATCAATTATCGCATTTATTAAACTTCAATTTACTAAATACTTTTATTAACTCCTTACACGACCAAGCAGAAAACATTTTAACAACTTCTCCCCGCAATAATTCAACAATCATTCAGCTTAAACGGATTTCAACGCCGCATCGTCAACCCGAAGCGAGACATAGTCGCGTATTCCATTAAACACCATGATCTCACTCTGAATTCCGCGCGAAATTATGCGCGTCATTGCATGCCGAAGCTAAAGCCGCTGCGCGCGATTATTCAAATTCTCAGCGAACGAACGTAATTGCGTAGGTGAGCAGCCACAAAAGTGGGGCCCCGAGCAATTTCGAAAATTTTCAGGTCAAAGTTTAGAATGTGTATATATATGTGCACAGCTCCGGAGCGAATTGTATATTATCCATCGGTCCAGAGATTTTTGTCCGCCGCTGAAATAATTGCGGACTGATAAGCGCGCGGGATTTATATCGGCAGTCGAAATTAAACTTTGCAGGTCCGCCTTTCACTAATTTTGTAACGCGGCTCGGCGACCGAAACTTCGTTGGAAGTTTTTGGATTCAAGAGCTGTAATTAATAGTTTTCGCCGAGGCGTCTTTTGAATAATTGTTTGGGTATTGGATTCGTCTTCTTGACGTAACTTTACATGTCGTAAATTTTGTTTTTCAACAAATGCTGCTATTCAATCGTGCATCCAAATTAGCGGGTAATCCTTTATCCGAATGTGCTTAAGAGTAATGCAAAATTTCCTTGTTTCAGGATTGATGGATGTTTTGTATATATACTGAATAAATAGCTATTAAAATGCATTGTATAGCTTTAATTTTTTCCACTGTGCATACGTTTATTTTGTTTCGGAATATTCTGACATAATTTATGGTTTAAGGTTCGTATTGTGGCTACCGGATTAGTCAGATTGTGTCATAATCCTTATTCGCACTCAAAATATTTACCAATACTTTTCCTCGAGCCGATTCACAATTAAAAAAAAAAAGAATACATAAATATCCGCTCTTCAAAGCGAAGCTTCCCCCGTTTCCCCGTAAAACCCAAAATCCACGCTCAGCGGCACTTCCTTACATAACCCCGTGTAAAGACCTCCCCCCCTCTTCGGCAACAAAGAAGAAGAGCGCGTCCCCGCTTGCAATTAAATATACGCTCGCCGTACATAATGCATCGATCGTCGGCTCTCCCGCGGAGTGAAAGACGCGCGGCGCGTAAAAAAGAAAAAGGAGAATGCTGCGCGCGGAGCGATCGCTCGATTACGTAAGGAAGTCACGAGGGCGAGAGAGAGAGAGAAGGATCGAAACGAGGAAGAGACTGGAGGTCGGCGTGGGTGCAGAGGAGAGAGTTTGCCGCCGAGGTTCGGATGAGATGCTCGAGCGAGTTTTTCTGAATGAGATCTGTGATTTGTTTTGTCGGCGGTTTTCTGTTTTTTTTTTGTCGTTCTTTCGTGTTTCAGCTTCTGAGGAGGAGAATTGCTGGCGCTCAATGAGACTTGACTTCTATTCATTGGATCTGAGGGAAAACGAGTGTGGAGATGGAGATTTATGTGCTTCTGTATAAGTACAAGCAGCTTGAATACGTTACAACTTGTTGGCGAACAATCGCGTTTTTATTTTCAATTTTACACTCGATAAAGTACAATGCATTTTTGCAAGTAATTGTAATTTCTCAATACCCAACTTAACGCGTTCCTTATCAACCCGTATCACGAGAAAATTATGCCCTACTAAGAAAACATCGAACTATATACATTCACTTCAATATCCACACTTCCAAGAATAATTTTTTCTCTCTCTAAAACGTCCCTCCGTCCATTACCCCGCGGCAACAGTGATCGGCTCGGACCGCGAGGCTAATCTTCCGCTGCTGCCTCCCGTTATTGTTGCCATTGTGGCGCGTGATCGATGCTAATTGACCGTAGCGCAACGACGCCCGTTGGACTTTCTTTCCTCGGTCCGCTATTAGCGGTCGAGCAGAGTCGATGCACTTCGAGAGGCCATGTCGCCTTCGAATTCAGCCTCGATCGATGGATTCGATTTTTATAGATTTCGATTCTCGCCTCGAACGAGCTGCAGCTCGTTGAACAAACAATTCAATGTCAAGATCCGACTGTTCGCGCGTAGATTTATGGGTAAAATTATCATAATGAATAATAGGCATAGGAAAATGTAGAAATTTATTGCGAAATATTCCAGGTTAAAAATAAAACCTTTAATTATTATTAATTCAGCATTCATCAAGACACACGACACGTCCGACAATCGGGTTTCGAGAATCGACAAGAATTCCAAGCGTACCACCGTACAACGCTCCCGGTTATTTATCGCCGAGAAAGAGTAATTTCCAATTTTTTTCCAACGAAATTCCGAATAAAGAGCTTCGGCTATATTCCCCGATCGCATACTTTCACGACGACCAACCTCCGCGTCGAACCTGGCGCATCGACCGGCCTCGAAGCGCTTCATTTATTAAAGTATATTACACCTCGAGACAAGCGTTATTATATACTTTTAACGAACGCACCGCGCGCGCCGCTTTATCCGTCAGCGACGCTTTTCCAATGTGCGCTTCGCCGCGAAAAATTAGCATAATTCTTTGTTTCGCCAAGAGAGGCTTTCTCGTCCGTCTATGCCTCGACCTTATTCCCTCGAATTCGAGACCAGCGGATTAATATCCGTTCCGCGCGCGGGCTTTCTTGACACGAATCGGGTAAAGGAGGCGCGAACGAACGGTATATTTATACTCGGTAGGAAAATCGCCGTAATTGCACCTGCGTGCACGCTTACGGATTGCGTCTGGCGTCGCGCGGCCGAAGATCGCCTCTTTCGCCTCTCTCAGAAGTGCCTCGCATTAATCGACAATCGGCGTCGATTATTTTCCCGGCTCGCGTTCCGCCGGTTGGGATATATATTTATGCCGATTGTCGTTTATGCAACGTATATATCTCGGTTGGCTGCGGGAATGAAATTGTTTCGTTTAGAGGCTTAATGAAAAGCCGCTCTGTTAGCCGTAATTTAGAGCTTTTAATTCTTTTGCGGTCCGTAAATATTTACTTTTTGAAATATGTCGACTACATTCGAGCTGATTTTACGGAGTGTCGGGCAGAAAAATGTAAGTTTTAATTGGTGCTAATCGAAATATTAAAAACTACAGCTGATTCTTGTCAGTTTTAATTGTTCGACATGTAAAATTACCATAATAAAGCTTGCGTGAAAAAGTTAAGTTTTAATACATTTTAAATTTCAATTTAAATGCTAAAGTAATGATATATCTGCAAAGTAATCATAATTAATTACGCAGAGAAAATTAGCAATGACTACTACTGGAATTGTGATTTTTATCGATATAATTTTATATAATTTTCTTTTCATCCTTCTTATACGTGTAAATGGCGGAATCGTAAATAAAATATGTAAATAGTAAAAGATACAAATTTAAATCGCTATCACGAAAGTAAAATTATCTCCAACAGATTTCACAAACTTTAAATGCATAACATCACCCGATGATTTTTTTCATCCGTCGATTTTACCGGAAATTGAAAGAAAACACTTTTACCGCCGTTTATTACCATTAAATTTTCAACCACGAGATAAAAAGGCCTCTTTCGCGTAAACTGCACCTACATTTTGCATTCCCATAAATCAAGAGAACGCACTCGATACCACAACGGCTTAACGACTCCGTATACACTCACCCGACAAAAACAGCAATTATCCTCGACATCTTATCTGCGGCGAAGTCGAGAGAAGCACCGTCCAAACAGCCCCAGTCCTCGGTTACCGAACGCGTCGAACTCTCCACCTCGGCGTTGCTGCATGCAAAGGCATCTGGTGAACGGCTTTAGTTCTGAGACACTGGGCTATAAAACTGCATTTTTTTTCGAGCGTTAATTTCCAAGTGTTCACCTTCCAGGAGTCGTACGAGATTTTCGATTGCTCAAAGATCGGCAAGATGTATCTTTACGGGTGGTGTTCGGGTTTGGAGGCGATAGAGGTTTTTGAGGTCTCTTTTCGGCTGATCGAGAGCGGAAAACCGTTTTGATAATTATATAAATTGTTTTGCGTAAGTCGTTCTGAATATCTTGATTATTAGAAAATATCTTAAGCGTAAGATTTTAATACACATTTTTTTATATAAAACTTGATTTTCCACTTATTTTTTTTTATTATAAATAAAGCCATAAGAATGAATTACGAGCGTTTCTAATGAATCGCTGTAGTATATTAATTTATCGAACAACTTTTACGCTCTTTTCTGCATTTACTCATTATGAAAAATGTAAAACACGTGTTAAAGCTACGAACGTAATCGCATTCGATTCTGTACTTTTAAAGCATTTTCTCAAGCTTTATGCAAAAATTTGCATCAATTTTATTTTATCATATAGAACATAAATGGTAATGAAAAATGCGTCTAGACAAAGGGCAGTATTTAAACTGACATGCACTTTACTGTCACTTGTTTAACGTGCAAGTTTGAACCTCGGAATTTCGATTACTGTATGAATTGAATGAGAATGGAATTTCAAAAGCTTCTTAATCTGCATAAGAATTCATTTCCAATTCACGTAGTAAATTCTAGAAAATTTCTAAATATCTCGATATTTACAAGCAAAAAAATGATAGCGTTAAACCCGAGCAAATTACATTTATTTCCAAACGAAATAAATTCAATCCCACTTAAATTTCCAGATCTACAAAGTACCACAATTTTCCATTAAAATTTGATAAAAAGTCTTCCAACATATTCCTCAACTTTCAGTCACAACAATAATCATCAAACTCAAACCCCAAAACCATTACCGTCCAGTAAAACATCAGCCAACAACTCTAAGCGACTCAACCCGAACAACTCATCCCAAGCAATCCAGAGCCCAGAACACAGAGAACCCCCAAAAAAAGAAAACAAAAAAAAACTCGTGTCAGCACAAGTCGGAGAAGATCTTACTCGGCAGGCAGTGCACAATGGACTTCCGCAAACGCGGCCCCGAGTTCGTGGTTACGGCGCTGCAGCGAAGCGCGCGAGCCGCTGACTCGAACTGAGCTCTCCCTTTCTCGCGAGGAGGGCCCGATGCACCGCGGCCAGGAAAGCGGGGCCTCGCGAGAGAGGGCCCCCGTGGTGGGGGGACCCCCCCGACGCCGCCGCGCGCGAGGATTTTCTGCCGCAGGAAGACCGTGGAGACAACGCGCTTTATGTGTAGCAGCGCGGCGGAGGAGTCGAGAGTCTTTCGGGAGGATTTTCTCTCTCTCTCTCTCGGAGGGTTTTGACGGCGGTCGGGATCGTGTTTCGGTGGGAGCTGAAAAAATCGGCTGCTTCTCACGGCTGGATGGTTTCAAAATTGCTCTTTTGTTGGTTCACGAGGCTCTTGTAATTGAGTCGTCTTGATTCTAAGCCGTTGATTCATTCGGCGTTTGTAGGGAGTAATTTTCTTGAATA
The DNA here is from genome assembly GCA_900474335.1 of Ormyrus nitidulus. Classification (NCBI taxonomy): domain Eukaryota; kingdom Metazoa; phylum Arthropoda; class Insecta; order Hymenoptera; family Ormyridae; genus Ormyrus; species Ormyrus nitidulus. Next base: position 38,380 of record UCOL01001243.1, read on the forward strand.
AATGTGACTAATTAATCAGCAAAATAAAACGGCACGTATCATATGTGTTGGAATAGTACCCCTTCTCTTTCTTTGATAATATTTCAAACCAATCTGGTCCTCTCTTTTGATCGGAACGGCTTTATTATAAAACCATTTGTTTATTAAATAAACGCTAATTAGTATAATCTACGATACTCAGTATTTTTCGAAACTTCTGTTCAAGTCACGCGGCATTTAATTCATTTTATTATAAAGATATAGAAAACTGATAATAAGTAATATATCGTTTTTATTGATTGACAGCTGGTAAACGATAAATTACGTTTTCCGTAAAGAAAATTAGCTCAGGGGCAAAAGGTTGATTAATTAATGAAGTTACGATACTGACTAAATTCATAAAAGGATCGTTTTTCGAAAGCTTTATCGGATTTTCTTTACGTGCTTGAACGATCAAGGATACTATAATTATTCGAAAATTATTTTTAAAAGATTTATAAACTTATAATTTAAGCTTGTAATAATTAATTTTAACTGGATTTGTTACACTCGGTGTAATATCTCCACCGAGAGGTGGGATAGAGAAATACTCATAAGAGCTGATGACTACGGAGACTAATGAATACATTGAATTTGTCAATAATAACAAATTTACGTTCAAAAAACGATCCTCTTATTACAAAAGGAATCCGCTTGTCAGAAGAGGAAATTCTTCTCAGCGGGGCTTTACCGGGGAATAAAGTCTTTTTTTCCCAAGGGGGAAAAAAAACTTTTAAAAAAGTCTTTTTTTCCCACTTTTACCCTTGAGGAAAAAAGACTTTTTTAAAAAGACCCCGGTAAACCCCGCCGCTTACCGATAAAAAAAGTCGATTTTTCTTTCATTTTTTGGACGAACTATATTATTTTGAGTTAACTTGAGTCATTTTTTGTGATCATAAATAGAATATATTTTATAACATTTTACAATTAGTACAATATTTGTTTTTTCAAATCGACGAAAAAAGTGATGTAAAAAAGATAGTAAAATGCATAACATTACATAATTAATCAGGTAATATGTAGGTATTATTATATCGACTTATTTAAAAAAATTAGCTTAAAATAAATTAATTATACATCTTTATTCAAAAAGTGTTGGCGTTTTCACAGAAAAATACATAGAAAGATCTTTATTAAAAATATACTTTCAGTATAACACTTTGAAATATAATTTAGAAATGCGACCGCAGATTTTTATATCGTTCTCAAATTTTTATGTCAATTTTTTGTAAACCTTATGAATTAATTCGTCGATTGAATTGACTCATATTCTGCTATTGTAATTGAATAATACGAAATAATAATTGGGCCATCTGGTGTTCTTTCATCGTGCTCAGAAGGCTTATGCCATTTTTCCTGAGATTGCTGATGGGAAAAGCGCTTGCCAGAAATATCACATTTGCGATTACGAAACAACATACTATTTTTACTTCCAAAGCTTTTACCACAAACGTCACATGCGAAATCTTTTCTTCCTTCATGAACTGTGTTTTTATGTCTCAGCATCTTACCCTTAGATCCAAATGTTTTACCGCAAACCACGCATGCGAAATCTCGCCTTCCTTCGTGGACTGTTCTTATATGTATCAATATCATACCCTTAGATTTAAATCTTTTAACTGTTTTGTCCAAATCTTTTATCACAAACGTCGCATGCGAAATCTTTTCTTCCTTCATGAAC
>UCOL01001244.1:0-40045 GCA_900474335.1 Ormyrus nitidulus
GACTTTGTTAAATAGTACATTGTGTAACAAGAGGAGAAAATGAGCTATTTCTAGCGAGGGTGAGGTAGTCAGCACGAGTCAGAGTCGAGGGCGCCGAAGGCACCCGAGACAGAAACGAGTGCTGAACATACCTGACCCGAGTCTGGAATAGCTCATTTTCTTCCCGGTGTTACACACCGTGTTTTTGTCAACGAGGGCATGAAAAACCCTCATTTGTTGTTAGAAAGTTAGATAGATGATCGTGCATTTCAAATCATATACAGAAATCGTACAAAATAGTTTAAAGCAGATAAAAAAAAATTTTTTTAAGTTTTTTTTTTTTTTAATTTTAAAAAACGAGTAAGACGCATTTTGAAGGATATTTTGTGAGAGATCGTTAGCTTCATTAGTACCAAAAATATTGCACTCTTTTAGACGAGCTATAATAATTTGAAAGGGTCGTTAATATATAAATGAGTATAATTCAGGTTGACTCGGGTAACTTTGATCCAGTGCCTGATGAACACGCAAATATGCGCATATTTATGCAATAAGGGCAATTTTGAGGGGTCGCTTTTAGCCATACATTTAGTCCTCTTTTCAGAATCCGAAATTATTCTGCCCAATTCGTAATTATTCTTTCGCAATTTTGTCAAATGAATATAGCACTCGTAAGTAAAATTTGAATGAAATATTCACGCCACAGGGTTTTCATTTCAAAAAGCTCAAAAAAATGTCATGAATTATTTAAATGTCGGTCCTTTTTTAATTATAATTCAATGTATATTTCAACTGAACTTTAATTATTTGTCTTAGGTCACTCTTTAATAATAAAATTTAAAAACATTGATTTATTACAAAATAACTACAATTTTTTAAATTTAAATATTGTTAAAACAAATAATTATTTGATTGATGACTACTCAAAACTTGCACCTAACGATGAAATTTTGCAAAAACATTTTTTTACCGATTACTATTACAAAATGTAATACGTTAAATACAATAGTACTATCACCAATGAATAATGGACAACTCTTAACTTAGACCCTCACCAAACGTTGGCGTGTAATATACGTCTGCTGCCAGGCCGCTCGCGAGATTTACCGAACTTGGCGGCCACCTTGCGGCCAGTCGTTACGCTTAAGTTTAATGCTCTTCGCCCAGTGGTTTTCCCTTGATCTTATATACTATTTCCTACAGTATAGAGCGTTTCCAAAATATTTTTTACAGAATTTCGTCAAGTATTAGTTACTAATAAACCCTTACCAAAACTCAAACTCCAATATTTCTATCAACTCAATTTTATCATTATTAAACAATATCAAACTACCTCCCGTCACGAAGAACTTCATTTGCGCCAACCGCAAATTCCCGAAAATGAAAACCGCGTAATAACCCCCTCGCCACCCCGGCGATATTCAGCCGCCAGTAATAATCACATCTAACCCTCCATTGTCCTGCTCGGCGATGAATTTTTCGCCCGAATAAAGATGCTCCCGGCCAAAAGGGTTGCCGCGCGCTAACGAGTCGATCACTTATTCATGCGGCTTACACAAAATCAATTTCCCGCTCGGTCGAGCCCTTTGTCCGACGGCGTATTGCGACACCGCCTCCTGTGTTCGCGGGAGGCGGACTCTGGTTTCTGATGAAACATTGTAATCGGTTGCGCTCGGCGCAATTAGTGTAATGCCAAGCGAGAGAGAGAAGCGGGAATCTAGTTTTACCGGTAAGAGAGAAAAAATCGCGCGGCAGGCTGGGAAATGCGGGATTCGGAGTTATGGTCTTGAGTTGTGCTAAGGTCGCGTTAGGAAACTGTTGTCGCGTCAGGATATTCTTGGAAATTCTTTGACGGATTTGTCAAATTTAGCTTTGCCAGTTCATATAGTTGATTTAATAAATATAATTTTAATATCTACGCGGGGAAAAATTTAGTAGCAGACTGTGAAATTCTATTAAAATTACTGTAGTCTCTGTAGTAATTTAGCTCCAGAAAAATTTACAAGGCAATGTAATTTTTACAATTTTTACTTCAAAAATTTTGCTTTATAAAAGTTATTCTATTAATTTATAAGATATTCAATAAATATGAAATATTTGTTGACTTTCAATGTTCCTTCAACAAGGTTGAAAATGCATAACTAGTATTTGTGAGTATTAACATCTTCCCTTTGCTTTCATGAATCTTTATAAATCTCTCCTTAAATTTTTTGATGTTTCAACTATAATAAATTGAAAGGTATAAATGGAAGTAACTAAGTTTGGATGATGCCATAAGAATTGACATGTTGAAATTGGACCGCTTGTGAAACTAGTTTCAGAAACTAGATATTTTGGCAAAAAATGCGCGAATGTCTAGTTTGTGTTATTTAAAAATTGCTTTATCTAACCTTAAAATGTCAGCATTCATACTATAGATAAGATATAACATACGTCCGTAATCTTTAAAAATAATGCAAATAAATATGCAAATTGAATTGCATTTACATTTGCTATAGCTATTCTCTAAAAACGTAACCTTTAACATACTATTAAGTCACAGATTTTTAAAGACACCTTCTTTATCTGACATTTCTGTCAATTAATATAAATTTACGTGTAAAAATTTAAAAAAATAATATGATATTTCATAAAGAAAAGGTCCGGTTAAAAAAGTAATTAAATTCAAATTCTTAAATTAGAACACAAAAGATCCGCTGTTAAAATGAATTTCAAAAGTGATTGTACTGGCATGCTTATAAAAATGACTTAACTTTCTTTACTCTTCAAACTGGCTGGGTGCATTTGTATCGATGAACAATCAGACTACTAGTATTGCGTATTGTGAATCACCATGACAATGAAAAGTTGTGCAGTGCTGCAGCGAAAGCTATCGCTCGCATTATCATTACAATGACCGCGTCCTTTTGTACCGGACTCAATCAATTGTGAAATTTCGCTTATTTGCTGCAATGTGCAAAAAGTTATTTTTAGAATTTTATTTGTACTAGATTGTGTAGCTTCTCAAAAACAAAAAAGAAAAGAGAGGAGAATCCATGCGAAAGAAAGCGGAATTTAATAAAAATGTGAAAGAAGTTCTCTTCTTAGAAAAGGCAATATAAAAGAATTCCTGAAAATCCGTAGATACTTTCATTTGTGTTAAGGTATAAAGTAAGTATTTAAAAATTAAAATTACAAACGAACGATATTAAAAGAATTTTAATTTAGAACTAGACTTTAATTGAGCAATATTTGAAAATAAATTTTGTTATAAGCCTTTATTAAATAAAATATCTAGCATAGACTTTTGAACATTTATTTTTATTAATAAATCAGATTTAAAAGACGAATAGATATCAACCGAATGAAATAATCACTGAATTCGGCCAGTCAAAACAAACTTTAACGAAAGCGAAAACTGCACGTATTTACTAATCAAAACCAGAATGAAGAAATGTTAATTTATTAAAACAGATACGGTGCAAGAGCAAGAGCCAGTTTCTCTCTGAAAATACACACCGCAAAGGTTGAGATCGCGTTCATCGTGCGGTTTCACCTTCCGCATATTACGCGAGTAAATGTGACGAGTATTACATGCGTTACTTTAAGTGAAATTCGACTTCTTATTTTTCACGGCGCATACACATAAGCATCTGCAAGAATTTATCATCACAATGCGCGCAATAAATAATAAAGTCCTCATGTATATTCAAGAGGCTTTTTTTTCCTCTGTTTATTGAGAATGAAGCTGTCAGAAGCCGATTTTCTATTAACATTTTTCTCATATAATTTAACGCTCCGAAAGAAATTTAGTTGTGTAATGCGGCGAATCTTTCAGCAACTTCATTTTGCAAGAGAATTTCATTTTTCAAAAAGTAAGCCTAATTAAGTTATGAATGTGTGCCGAATTTATTTCATGAAAAATTGGAGGTTGCGCCTCTGTAAATAAAAATATATTTAACAAAATTTTCGTTAATTAATTACTCAATGTTTTAGATTCTTAAAAGTATAATGTTTTAATGAACCTTTTATTTTATAAAAAAATATCTAATAGAAATGTACATCTCAGGAAATTTATTATAAATCTGCATTAATTAGTAAAATATTTTAAAAGGGAATAATTGTGCAAAAATGTATGTTTCCTTCTCCTACGCAAAATTGAAAATCATCAGAAACATCTTATTCAATATTTTACTTGCTTCAAAAATCTAATTGTAACTTACGTAATGAATAGTTTGCGAAACGCCAACTTACAAATACGAAATACCTTATTAAAACATCTTCCCATTACAATCAATCGCAAAACTACGTCACCATTTCAGCTCGAAACTCATAAATTGGAAAAGATCATTGCGCATTTTTTCCAGCGTGATATAATAACCACCATAACTCGATAACCCGCCAAAGAGAAACTCCCTACCCAATTTTCATTATCATGAAAACGTCGTAAACCAAAATCTCTAATCTCGAAAGGCGAAACTTCCCATAAACATTCCTCGAGACGAGAAACACTCCTATTGTCGCCAAATCGCGTAATTCAAATATTATGTCAAGGTCCGCGCGTTTTCTCTCCGCTTCGCGTTTCTCGATTTTGGTTCCAGAACTCGCTCGTTTCCACACAGCAGAAGGTCGTTCCGTATCGTGGAATTATATCGGGCAGGACTAGACGCTTCGCGGAATCTCGGATATCGTGTAACGACCCGACTGGCCGTGAAATGCAGTCGGCGGAGAGGTGATATACAGCCGATTAGGCGTCGTAAAGCAGGAGGAGGCGATGCCCGACGTTTTTAGAGCGATGCGTATTATGCATATGGAGTGGTTTTCGAAGGGGTTTCTCGAGATTTTTCAGTTTTTATAGTGGTGTGAACGGGCGGTTCTTGGACTCTGTCTTTTTTTTTATTATAATTCTAGACCTGCTGTAAATATGTATAGAAATCGTTTATACACATTTTTTATTACTTTGAATTTTAGTCAACGACATTATTAAAAATTTATTATTTTACTCCTGCTTCATAAAATTACATTTATTTAATTTTTTTCTGCTTTCCGCAACTATAAGTATTTGAAATTTCGATGATAGCTCAATAATCACGTTACGGTCAATTAATAATCGCCTATTTGCATAACATAATTCGTCACGCGGTGTCCAAATATTAATATGCAAAAGAAACTCATCATTCAACCTTCGGACATAGCAAAATTACCATTTTATATAATTTCTTTACAAATTCGTTACCAAACAGTCGATTGCCGGCCAAAAAAAAAACGTAACAATACCGCGCTTCGCCAAACCATCTCTAATTTATCGTAGATCCAAGCTGTTCTTATCTCCCCGAAAATCGTAGAATCCGAAACCTGCATTAATCCAGCCCCGCTGCATTCCTCTAGGACGAAAACGAGGAGAAAAAAAAATCCCCTCCGCGCATCAGACACATTTATCTCTTTCTCTACGCAGCCAAAACCTACCGGATCTCCTGATGATGATGACGAGACCGGATTTCTCACCCCGACGAGCATCGCTTATTATAACTGAGGGTTTGCGTGCTTAGGAAAGGCATCCCGGATTTCGGCTCCAGTTTTTGCGCGGGCCTCGTTTCTAGATTTCCATTGTGCTTCTTAGGAGTCGTTTTGCCCCGAGTTTCTTTCCGCCGAGGAGAGAGTTTATTGCAAGCATGCCGCGGCTGCAAGTTTTATTGCGAGCATGACGGCATTCATTTTTCGGACCGAGAGGATTGGAGACGGACGTTAGCCTTCGACGTGGTGTTTGTCGAGGAAGTTCGCTGAGTTTTTTTCGAGGAGAAGGTTAATCATAAGATCCTGGGAGTCGCGGAGTAAATTAGTGTGCAGTTTTTAGATTTGTGTTCATTCTCGACATTAGATTAGATTGTCATGTTTTAAATTTATTGACGAGGAAAATCGTTTTAGAGTTTTTTGCAAATGATAAATTATTTGAACGAAGTTCATGCTTTGCAGTTTTATTAAAAAGAACTATATTTATAAGAATTCAAGACTTTCGTGTAATGAAAAAAATAATGATGATTTAGTTAATCAGTTCGTTACATTTATTATTTTCTTTGGAAATACATAAATAAACGAAATATTTATACTTGTAAAATTTTTATTTGCAGTAAATGAGTATTTGTAACTAGACCACAATGTTTTTGCACTAACTTGTTTAAGTCACATAAATCAATTTTAAAAACCAGCTTGAACGATACTTAAACAAACTTTTTATTGGATTGTAATTATCAGAAGACAAGACTTTAATGGTCAACTGCATGAAATTTAGTTAAAAATCGAAAAAGAAACGTCGGCAAAAGCGATTCCCCGCATAATTAACGAAACCGTCATTATTCGCTAATTAAGTCAATCCATCACCTTCCCTTCCAAACTCCTTCCATTATCTAAAGTAACTCGCTGCTTTCCATAAAACGCGTCCTCGAATCTAAGCAAAATTGAGTCGTCGAAACGAATTCAGCCCTCGGCCCTTCTTCCCCAGCGACGAGTGCATTAGTAAAAAAAAGTCGGCAGCTCCTTCCTCTTAAAAGCCGTCCTCGAGATTCGGATCAACAATCGGGCCCGGCTCTAATCCCCTAACGAAGGATTTACAATTCAAATCGCTCGGCGCGGAGCTGCATCCGGACGCGCGATCATCACTGCTATATATACCCTCGTAATGTCGTCTATTTAACGAGCTTTTTTAGAGCGCTATCTGAAATCGACGGGCTTTTATGCGCGCGGCGGCGATGAAAAAAAGGATTCCGGTTTTGCTGGGAGCCAAAGGCCTCTGAGCGATGACGGACGACGGGCCATTGTGAAATGCTCGTAATTATTTATTGACTATTTATAATGAAGAATAAGGAATTTTTTTTTATAAACAACCGAGCTCTCATTCGCCAAAAGGCACCCGAGGCAACAACAAAATTAAAACAGCACTGAGCCAGAATTCCGCAAAAAGCACTAAAACCGAAGCAAACCGACATTTCCACTTTCTCGTCCTTCCTTCAATCGACGACCGAGCCGATTCTGGGCCCCAGCTTTGGGCAGGAGGCGCCGGGCGTGCGCGCGAGGAAACGGTGATAATTGGGTCCCAAAGTAATGACGGGCCCTAGACCGGCCATTAGGGGCCCGGCTCGGGACAGGTGGCTCGATTACGAGGCCGCTTCTGCGAACGCGCCTCCGGGGACTCGGCGGGCCCGATTATTCTAGGACTCAGGCCTCGAGGATAGGAGTGGGGGCGGAGGGAGGGGGTGATTGCCCTTGATGGGGATGTTTTCATTGTTTGCCTTGTTTGTGATGCGATTTTAACGGGCAAGAGGTTGGGGGAATGATTTTGTAGAAGAGGCTTCGAGATGTGGACGAGTTCAATTAAATTGTTGTTTACAACAAAATAATAATCCTTCCAATGATAAATCAATATAATATTAGGTACTTTATTTTTTTACAGACATAAGACACCTACTTGAAAACCAATGAATAAATAAACCCGCAGCCCCCTTCCCTCCAAGAAGGCAAACAAACCCGATTAATTCTGAAAATCATTAAACAGCCTTCTATGCAAATTTCCTAACACACCTTTCCCCTCCCTCAGCCACCATCCAGCAATTACTCAGCCGAATGAAAAAAGAAGAGCGACAACTGCATCCTGGCATTTCTTCCGAGCGAAAAAGCGCGGTGCACAATGCAGCCTCTGCCCCCCGGCGGGAGCAAGAAAGCGGCTTAGCCTCGAAATTTCGCTCTTTAGGTAATAGTGTCAGGCGAGAGAAGAAAGGACACGCGAGAAACGGATTCTCTTTCTTCCCTTCCAAGGAAGGGGTGTGGAACTCTGTGGAAAAGAGGAGCCTCTGCGGTTTTCGAGAGATCCGCTTTATGGACGCTGATCCTGCTTTTTCACGCGGGAAGAGGCTGTTTAGGAGGCGGTTGAACTTTTCTCGGAGAGACAATGACACCTTTGAGGCTCACCGAGAGCTTCGGTGGGCGCGATTTTCACGATTGTTGCCCTTTTCCGGTGGGATGTCCACTTCCGTAATGGAGTTCTTGTAATTGCCGCGGAAATGTAGACGTGTACTCTGCTTTATTAGTTCGGAGAATTCGCTGGATTTTTGAATGGGCTTTCGTTATTCTGATGTCGTTGATGCCTAAAATTTAGTTTACATCTTTGATAGAAAATTATCGATAAGTTTTAGTCAATTTCTCTTAAAAAAGTTATGAATTAAATGAGATTAGGAACTAAAATTTAATACTAAAAGAAATTTCATGAAACTATAATTTTACAATTTAAAAGTAATAGAATGTTTTCGTGGTTTATTGCTTAGAATTAAATAAAATTTAGTTTAATTTTTATCAAATAGATATAAATAAATATTGATAAAAATTCATAGTTTTTCATTTAAATTTCTGATTTTCCTCATGTTAACTTTATTTTCTTTACTTAAAAGATTTATTACAGTACTTAATAGTTTTTAAATTTTCGGTTTTCATTGATTATTAATTTAAAAAATTCCCTGTGGCTAGAATTTAATTAAATTTTTATATCTTGTTTAATTATTGGCATGGGTTGATTTGTGTATACACTTAAATACAGTGCATACTTTCAAAAATCCGCAAATTTAGATACTTTGGAATATATTAAATTATGCATAACTACAATGTGTACAATTATTATGTGTTTGAACCAACCCATGCCATTATTAAGGTAAATAAAAGTGATGCTAGATGTCAATTTCAACATTTCATGTATTTTTTAGATTTTAGAAACAAAGAAAGGAGCTACTAAATCCAACATTTTAATCGATGAAATAAGTACATTTGAGTTTTATACAAAAAATAATTTAATTAATATTTTATTTATACAAATTCTAATATTTCTAGTATTAAATGCTTTGATACAAAACAGTATTCTAGAGTTATAACACTTTTTGAGTATCTAAATCTTCTGTTGGTGAGTGCGTATTAAAGGTAAACAGACGTTCCATATTAGTAGCATATACTGTATGGTTATTTACAAGATTTTTATGCACTTTTAAAGTTTTTTGTAAGTCTCCTATACTAATGGACGGAGGAACTGCCATCAAAGTTTGTGAGCAACAAGCTAAATTAAAAGCTGCAGCTTGTTCAGCATCTTCAATAGTCATTTTTGGAACAGGCATTTGTCCAACAGGATCAGCTACCATTGTTGGATTTGTAAATCTATCATCTTCAATTATACATGATGTATTTCTCTTCCATGAACTAGGTACTGGTTCACCAATATTATATATAAATGATCCATCACGGACACGAAATCCTTTCCTTCTTGTTAGCATAGCTGTGAGAATATTTTTTAAAAATATTTGAGAAGCAGCTATTATAATGTGCGCTGTATTATCTTCAGCACCATCCATATTGTTTTCCCATGCAGCCAACATCAATCTTGCCAATACAAATGTTCTATCTGGAAGTACTAGTTCTTGTGCACTTGAACGATTTGCCCCAATAGGCTCGTCACCTACTGGTGAAGATGCTTGACTTAAAACTTCTGCATAAACGTCTGCAGGTTCAAAATTTGATTTATCTGTTTTATATTTTCGCTTTAATTTCAGTCTTTTCTCTTTTTGACCTTGTATACTGTTACTTTGCATACTATTTGTTTTAGTAACTCTTACAGGTGTTGTTACTGCAAGCCCTCTCACTTTATTAAACAAACAAAGCAAAAATTCATTATGCAAGTGCACTTGATCTTCTGTCATGATACTCCGAGCTTCAGTGTCAAACTCTTCTTTTGTGGTCTTCATTTGGAACCACAACTTCATCTTTTCGAAGTATAACTTCGCATTGTCGCCCAATGATGCTACAAGCGTCTTTCGAGCAATGTTTAACTCTTTTGAAGTTGTCATTGTCAGAGTTGGTAATTTCTTACGAAAAAATAAATAAAATCCTTCAACAAACTAGAATGTTTACTTATATTTTTCTAGGTTAGATTGCGACTAACAACATTCGCCCGTGCGCACGCACCCATCAGGCAAAAACTTATAATATATTGGTGGCGTTGGCGTCGGCCACCTACTCTGGATCCTTTCCATCCCCACCATTTCTCCTCTCGTGCATTCTCTTTGTCCATACATCGTCACTGTCGTCAGTTTACTTTGCGCGATATGAGACGATAGCGCTGCAGAGACGCGAGTAATCATCGTGGTAGGCGTGAAAAAAAGGCTGGGGATTCCGTCGTGGGGCCGATGTCACGAAGGATCCAAGCGAAATGGAGCTCTTCCGCAGCGACACGCACTTCATATTCGTGAAGGAAAGCCACAGCCTTTGGTGGGACAAGCAAACGGGCGAGTTTTCGGCCAAATCGGGTTAGTTGTCGTCTTCGTTCTCTCGCTTTTTGTATACATAGTGCAAAACGACGTCTGCTCTTTCTCGCTTGAGTTGTCAACTATTATCGCACTTTCCATTCCTCGCCTCGCTCGACGGATTTACTTTCTGACAGATGCTTTTGTTTACCTGAATGCACGCTCCCGTGTGCTGTCATCGGAGATAGTTTTTCCAAAAGTGACCTGTAGCGCTGGTGGACGCATTCGTGCATCTGCACGTTCTCCTTGAAATAAAAATAGTCTTGAACAGCTTGATCATCTATAGATTAACAATGTTTTACATCTTAGTTTGATGAAAATTAAAGCTTTCTTAGAATCAGCATTGTACGCAAATCTCTTCATCCTTTAACAAGCTAAGAATCTTGGTGGGCAGTGCGAAAAATCAATGTTTACATCCTACTTTAAATTTTGCATTCATGTTTTGCTTGTTTCGGTTATTTTGATTTATTGATTTGTATAAATAACTTATATTCCATTGTTTTATCATAAATTGTTATTGATAAAATAACAAAAAAACATAATTTGAACTATCCATGACATATTTATTATGTAAAATAAAATTTTATTAAAATTCTCTTTGCCTCTGTGAGACTAATTGATTAATAATTATTATTGAAAAATATCGAAAATTTGCAATATTTATGAATAATAATATTGATGTGTCTCTAAAAGAAAAACGTAATAAAGACGCATTTTTTTAAGTAAATGTATAGAAGTTACAAAAAAGCGATTCATAAATAACTTAATTCATTTTTCACGTCTGAATCTTTTGGATGCCTTACAAGTGCTTGACATAAATGCTATCTTATAAGACACTGACAGCATTTAACACCACCTGGTAAAATTTCTATTAAGGGTACATAAATTATTTAATATAATCTTTTGAAAATATTTCTTCTTACTATGTATAACATAATAATTTTGAAGATTAATAACTTAAAATACTCTATATTATGCTTCAGTTATTAATATAAGCAAAAAATATAGCATTAATTTAGTATTTTATTACAATATGACATAAAACTACAATAACATGACAATAAAATAATAATTGAAATCGTTACAGTTAAGAAATGATTATGCGTTATAAAACTTAACGACTTTCCTGGGTTACTAATAAAACTAAGTAGGTCTTTTACCTTTTCTCATCGTTACTTCGATGTATAGACCGCCTCGTTTATTTCTATTTTTGGTAAAGAACTTCGATTTTCTTGTCGTTTACCTGTTAATTAGCTTATACATATTTTATCACAATCCACCATCATAAAACTTAATTTTGATAAATGGAATTTTTGTCATTGTTGTTAATTTTAACCGGAAACCCGTAAGTTTAACTTTTTTCCGTAAGTGATCTAGTTTGTTCGCGTTATCGTTATACCTAAGTTCGTAGAAAGTTATGTTTTTATACAGTAGCCGCTTTCAGTTTTATCGTGCACAATTGTACTGTTGTTTTATATTTTTTTATTTGTCACGCGACTTTACTCAATTGAAATTCAACTACTGCACTTAATGACAGAACTTGCAATAAAAACATAATATTGCACAAGTTTTCTTAATCAAAATCATTTATTGTTTTAAAAATGTATTAAGTATAAAGTTAAGGGCTAAAATAAAATTATTAGAAACATACTTTTCTCCGCGAATACGTATATATCAATTTCAAATATTAATTAGATTAATCTACTATTATAGTTTAGAAAGATATACCGAAAAAAAATTTACGAGTTATTTTATAACTTTGTTCTTTTACCTATTAAGCCATTATATAAAAACCACGTTTTAACATTAAACAAATTAAAAATTTCAGTTACTTTTCTAAGATTCAAGTGCAAAATATAATCAATAATTTACATAGTAATATAGTTTCAAAAGTCTATTTTTGAATAACTCAAAACGTCAGTAAAGTGAAAGATTTTAAACAGAATTGTCGTATATCAGTTTACCACAAAGTTGGCAGAATAAATCGGACCAACTTCTGCAGTAAAGTTGCACAATGTTACTTTTTTTCAAAGTTTTCAAAAATATTGTTTAGGATGTTTATAATTAAATCAAAGTGCGATTAAAAACTGTTTATTAGTTTCAAAAGTAAAAAAATAAATTTAATAGTCATGTAGATAAATTATAAATTTTCGGTCACATACAACCTTTTAAAATAAAGCTTAACATTTTCAAATTTACGATGTAAATAAAAAAAGATTGAAGAAATTCTTTCATTTCCCTTATATAATAAAATATTTGTTTAAAAATAAAATCACACACTTTTGCAGTAAATAGTTACTAATAAGTAATCAATTACGCGTTCAATAAAGTGGTTTCCCCCAAATACTAATCTTATCGGGCAGAAGATAACCGTTTGATTAATCAAAAACTATTACCACTTTCATAGCGGCACTAAATCAACCTGCTACGGAAGCGGAGGAACTTAAGCCGATTCGAGAGGCCCGCGTATAAATAAACGGAGCACGTATACGCGCGTATTTTATGAATGAAAGCCTACTCCTTCGCCAAAGAAGCGCGCTAAGAATGACGCGAATGCACGCCTGGTAATTCGCGCGTCTCCTCGCGCTTCGATCGAAATTACAATTGGGTCAATCAATATTTGTCCATTCGAGTTTTGTCATCGGGATCTAACAATGGACTAAACAAACGCGTCGCGTTCTAGTTCCTTTTTTCTTTTTATTGAATATTTGCGCTGAAAAGCTCTCTCTCTCTCTCTCTCTTATTTATCCACGATGGAAATTGAATAAATTGAGCCGCGCTTGACAGTTCAAGTGGATTTTCTTCATTTACGCACTGATAGCTTAGAAAAATTGGGAGCTATTGGCTTCGTTGCTTTCTTTTATTAAAATTTTATTGCTCGGGGATCTCTCCGCGCGGAGTTGAAGCCTTAATATATCTGAGAGTGCTTGCAATTCAATTTCACAGATAAGATCTTGTTCGATCCTGTCAGTCTATGATTTTTCTTTGATTTTTATTTTAATTATAATTATTAAAATGAAATTTAAAACATCGTATTAGTGGTCATTTTTAAAACGTAAATCTTTTAAAAATAGTATTCAAAACATAATAACTAGAAAAAGTAATTAAAATTAATTGTATTTCTGCATTGATTTCGAATTTATTAACTTACTATATAGTTCATTAATATCGACTTTCAATGAAACATTATATTAGAGATTATATTATAGAGGATTTCCAATTCGACTTAATATTTAGCTGTTAATCAAAACATGACTCATGCGTATAACGTATGTGAGTCAAACCTTTTATTTTAAAATTCTTACGTTTTCGAAAAATATTCAAAGATTACTACTTCTTGTTATTCAGAATAGCGTTAAGAACAAAAGTTTAAAGCTAAAAATACTGAGCAAACAAACCGACGTCGACTCTTTTGTTCCAATAGTTTAAAATTTGTCGAGAAAAATAGTTTAAATTTATTTGCACCGATGATTATTATATCTCACTTTTTCAGATTGGGAATGGGCGAGCGCAAATGATCTCGAGTGCCTTGGCTTATTCTACGGCATCGTCGGAAAGATCGAGCAAGCCAATGTCTTGGAGACTCGATTGATGCTGGTCAAAGAGATAGCATCGGCCGGCGAACTGCAAGGTGGCCACGAGGTTTACAAAATAAAGTCGGTCGCCTTCCTGCACCTCGGCTCGGAAAATTTCGACATCGGTTTACTGCCCTGCGCGAAACACCAGCACGGACCAAAAAAGAAGCCGACCAGCGGAGGTCTCTTCGACGCGCAGAGAGTCGGCTTCGCCAAAACCTGGGGTACCATCAAAAGCGCCACCAACACCATCAAGAACACGACTCAGCAAGCGGCTGCTCTCGCTACGTCTCAGGTCAAATCCACCGTGACGAAGCGGACGGGAGTCAAGGATAAGGAGAAGTTCGAAAGGAGACTCCTGGAAGAATTGAATAAGATTTTCACGGAGACTGACTCGTTTTTCTTCTGCAAAACCAGGGATATCACAAACAGTTTACAAAGGCAGTGTGAAAAGGAAGGGAAAAGAAAGGAAGGGGTTCCTTTGTGGAAGAAAGTTGACGACAGATTCTTTTGGAATAAATTTATGTTACAAGATATTATTAATTTAAATGTATGGCACTTCAAAGTTCTTTATATTTTTTATTAATTATCTTTTTATTAATATTAGTATACGTTTTCAGTCGGAAAAAGCAGATTGCTGGATACTACCTATTATACAAGGCTACATTCAGATTGAAAAATGTCAAGTGGAAGTGGGATTCGATGGGCAACCACTGCATGAAATTTTTAACTTGGCAATTATATCAAGGAGAAGTAGATTTCGCGCAGGAACTAGGTATAATTAATTGCTCACGATTTAATTTAATTACACTTAGAGCAACTATTTTTTCCTTTGAAAATTAATTAAATAAAATTTTAGATATAAAAGAAGAGGAGTTGACGAAGATGGAAAGTGCGCTAATTATGTCGAAACAGAGCAATTAGTATGGTATCATGATCATCAAGTATCTTTTGTTCAAGTTAGAGGAAGTGTGCCTGTTTATTGGTCTCAGCCTGGTTATAAATATAAGCCTCCTCCTCGAATAGATAGGGGTAACTAATAAATAATTAATTTTTTATAAAGAAAGTTTAATTTAAAAAATAATATTTTATTTTATTTAATTAACATAATATTATTTGCTTATTAGATGAAGCTGAAACTCAAGTGGCATTTGAGAAGCATTTTACAGAAGAATTAAATTGCTACGGACCTATATGCATTGTAAATCTTGTTGAACAAAGTGGCAAAGAAAGTATAATCTGGGAAGCGTATAGTAATCATGTTTTAAATTACAATAATCCTGACATCACTTATACTACATTTGATTTCCACGAATATTGGTAAATTTATATTCTTTTTAAACTAATTTGTTAATTATTAAAATTGAAAACAAAACTGAAATTTTTGAAAACTGTAAATGTTGAAATTTCATAAAAAAAATATTTCTTTTTAGTCGTGGGATGCATTTTGAAAACGTTTCTCTTCTCGTTTCTGCATTAACACCTATTCTTTCTGAAATGGGTTATTGTTGGCATGACACACAAGGTCCAATTTGCATGCAAAAGGGTGTATTTCGAGTAAACTGTATCGACTGCCTTGACAGAACAAACGTAGTTCAAACAGCTCTTGGCAAAGCTGTAATGGAAATACAATTTTCTAAGCTTGGATTGATACCTCCTGACGGAACTTTGCCGACAAATATTCGACAGACTTTCCAATTACTTTGGGCAAATAATGGAGATATTATCAGCAAGCAGTATGCAGGAACTAATGCATTAAAGGTACATAAATTTTTAACCGCTACTCTAAGTTATTGTACAAAATTATATATATTTTATTTTACAGGGAGACTATACAAGAACAGGCGAAAGAAAATTGACAGGGTTAATGAAAGATGGAATGAATTCTGCTAATAGGTACAAAACTTTTGCCAATTCACATATTGCTGTATTGCATCAAGTGCTTTTATTCAAACACACAAGCCATAAATACGATTGAGCCTTTATATTAGAATTGTCACGATCTTAAACATACTTATATACGCAATTATGAATGAAAACAGAGATTTTTCTCATTCGGATTAGATAAATGTTTTAAAATTTTTTGATTTCGAATTTCCTTAAAAACTAGAATAATTTTTGAGCCGCGATTACTCTGAAAGAGCTATTCTAATTTTATCGTAGATACATTCAGCAACACTTTTTGGACGATATTCGTCAGGCAGCAATAGATGCCTTGCTAGGGTATCAGATCGACCTTGAACAACTGAATGATGATTGGTCGCACTATATAAATATTATAGATAATTGCTGTCTAGAACTTATACCCGCGAAACCACCAAACGTACAACTCCAACTTTCAACACATCCCGAATTTATTTACGCCAATGTCATGTTTAATTTAGCAAGGTTCGTGCCACTGCTTTGAGCTTGCTAATAGTTATTTCTGTTTTTAAGGCTCGATTATAATTTCGTATAGTCTGCTTTAATTGTAATTTAGATTAAAGTGGGTTGTTAGTAATTCATTAACAACTGTATTTTAACTTTTATTAATGTCTAATGAACTATAGGCATGGCTTTGTTGTGTTAAAAGTTGGCACGCGAAATGCATTAATGTTCATTGTATAATTAAATAGTTAATTTTTACATATGTTACTAATTGTGTTTAAAAATTTGTAATTGAATACTATATTACTAATGAGGAATTGAGAAATCATTACAAATTTTTTTTATTTGCATTGCAGGTATTACTTAAATCGATTTAAAGATGTTTACCGACAAGCTACTATTGATATGATGTTAGGTAATATTGTAGTGAAGAAGTATTCCAAGAGAAAACAGAAGAAGAGGATAATGCTGCGACAGCTATTCATGTAAAATTATTGATTGAAGACTGTAAAAAATTGTTAATTCCTAATCCTGAATGGATTCTCAACAGCTGGGGGTTGATTGACGCCGATCCCGTGTAAGTATTACATCATTAAATTAATTTATTGATTTATAAAAAACTTTATCTTCTTAAATTTACGTGTAATTTTAATTTACAGAACTGGTGATCCAACTGAAACAGAGATGGACAGTATATTAATTTTAACTCATGATAGTTACTACGTAGCTGATTACGATGAACAGATAGACAAAGTGACAAATTACCAAAGTGTATTACTTTCAGACATAGTTCTTATTGAGTGTGGTCAACCAGAAACTACAGTTTCTTTATTTAAAAATAAAAATCATTATTGCATTAGAATAAATTACAAAGTAGGAAATGATTGTGGTTACTTTCACATGTTTCGTAGTACAAATTTACGTTTTTTTAATAACATGGCAATAGTGATCAAAACAGAAGAAGAAGCCATTGGTAATATCAGAATTATTATTATATGTTATAACTTATATTTTTACTAAATAGTAGTTTTTCAATTTTTAACAGAATCTTTGAAAGCAATAGCAGAAGCTATTTCTGTAGCAATGGAAATTGCTGGCTTACCAAAAGTGCCAATAGCAATGAATGTGACTCTTGACAAACGAAAGAGTAAATTAATTAATACTAAAAGTCACGCCGGTCTTTTAGATATTACATCGTTTCCATCACTCACAAGAAACGTTTCTGAAACGCAGTTAAATGCTCTTAAGAGTGCAGGTAAAAATTTAATTAATAAAAATTAAAATTAATAAATTACAACGTTCACCGTTTTAAAAATTTTGTATTTCACTACTTTGACATGATTTTTCGGCTCTTATGGTATAAAATAAAGTTCAATTCTAGTGTGTAAGTTGATTTTTACCTCGATCGAGTTTTTTCTGTCGCTTCGCTGTCTCATGAAGTAAATAATCAACTTTAACACTAATTCCACAAAGTGTACTATTAAAGTACGTTTCTACCAGAAAAATGTATTGTGCATTCTTCAATTAAGAATTTTCATAATTTCATTATTCGTTTGTTAATATTTCTGAGTATGAAATTCCAATACATTGTTAAATACATAAGCACTTTTTAATCTTAAATTTTGTATTCAATTTAAATTAGGCACGAAGGCATTAAGCAACATGTCTGAACAATTTAGCAAGCTTAACAGGCTCAGTCACAATCTAGCTGTAAAGCGACCTATGGAACTTGCGAAGAGTATTGGTAAAAAATCGGAAATAGTTGATGGTATAAAACCAACATTCACGGTTGGAAAACGAGAATTATCCAACAAAACAGCTAAATCTAATAGCAGTAGTGATGACAATAGCAGTGATAGTGAGGATAATATTGAAATGATCCCTATACAAACGGAGAGACCGGAATTCCATCATGATTCGAAACTCATGGATGCGTATAGTCCAACAATAGGAATTATTATGGGTGTGCAAAATAATGAGGTCGATGAAGTGGGTAGTGAGGTGGCAATATCAGGCACATCAGAGGCACCTGACAGTTCAGGAGTCAATGGATCAAATTTTCAGGTGCAAAGCAAAAAATAAACTAAAAATGACCACTTTCAAATGTTTATTTTTACTACAATATTTATATAGTGCAAAGTAATTTTTTGTTAATTCATTTTTTTATTTATTTAGTAAACTGCATTCTTTTATCAAATTTTCTTTTTAAGGTGCTATAAAAATTTGATTGTAATAAACATTTTTTCCTTTAGGAATGTTTCAACGTAAGACTAAATGGTTCAGATTCATCATCACATAAAAACCTAGCAACAACTCCTGAGATTACTATTCAAGGTGTAGGGGAGAATTTTGGTACTACGTCAAATGAAAAAGCAATTCCTACCTCATCTCTAAATTTGCCGAAAAATATAAGTCATTCTTCGGGCGAAGTTGATAGTCAAGCAAATCCTGCTGACGGAAATTCATCACAGGTACTGAACATTTCTTATTAGGTTCTGATTTAATGAAAAAAATGACGTTTATGCTAATTTCTGTAATTTAAATGTTCTAAATTCATACTTCACTCAGTTATTTACTTTTAATTTTGTTATAATTTAAATGATATTTTTTAAATAATGAGCAATTCGGAAAATTAATTTCATTTTAATCGTTTTTTATAAAGATTTTAGGTTTTTAAAATTTTATTTTAATACATTAAAAAAAAATACCTTTAATTTATGGATTTAGAGCAACACTCTTCAGACTGATAGCAGGGGATCGCAAAAGCGTTCAACATCGGAACAAGATCTCACACTTTCGATAAGCTCATCTCAGAGTGAATCCGCTCTAAAATCTATAAAATCTAATCTTGTGAACGCTACTTCACCTGTGGCATCTACTGCTAAAGAAATACTCTCGCCTTTTTCGAAGTTTGCTAAAGGAATGCAAAGTCTTAGCGCAAATCTAGACCCTCGTAAGCTTAAGTCAGCTGGTCAAGTTGGTACTGGCGGATTCCCGAGGAATCTTTCAGATCAACATTTAGAGCAGAGACAAAAACTTCAAGAAAAATGGATTAACTGCAGGTCGCGATTAATAGCTTTATAAAACGTTTTCTTTATCTCTATTCTCTGTAGATGTATTTCCCTTTCTCGGCCTCGGCCTCCTTTTGCTACGCAGCAACGTGATATATTTGCGTGTAAAGGTGTTATTAGATATACAAAGCGTATCGAGCTTTTTCTACAAGAATTATATTTAAAGGCGGCGTTTAAAACCTGGATACATTAAAATTACGCAAGAAATCGAAATTACCATTTTTATATTCTAACGAGTGCTAAAAATCTTGGCTTTTATTTCGAGTTTTATTTCAAATAGTATAAAACTTTTAACACTTTATTATTTTAGAAATTTTATAGTAAATATTTTAAGAGCATATCTTAAAATCTTGTTTTAATTGAATAATTTCTCTAAAAAAGAACAAAATAGTCTTTTAATACTTTATTTCAATTCAGTTAGGATGTTTAGTCAATAAATTAAGTTCAGAAACATTATTCAAAATATTAAGATGTCGATAGGCATATACACAGTATTTATAAAAAAATAATAAATCTAAATATTTCTTTTTATGAAATAAACCAAAATTTTTAATACCTATAAAATTATATATTCGTACAAATTATATTTGAGTGTTTTAAATGTTTTTGATAGAAATAATTAATAATAATATTTTTAATGTTGATTAAAGATATTCTAAAATCACTATCATCTCTGCAGCCAAACCCTTTTAAGTGGCTTAATAAATTTTGGAGTTCTACTTTAATAAAGTATGAATATCACGTTGCTGATTTAAAGAAATCGAGTCTGAACATTTTTCGAAAAATTTTATCTTTTTAAGTACACGAATCTGAGAGTACAATATGGTCAATCAATGTTTTAAAAGATTTATGTTTAATTTTTTTGCGAACAAATAATATTACTATACATTTAAATAAAAAAAGAACATGACAGTTATTTTTAATTTTGTGTTACTAGAATATTAAATGCATGATTTGAAATTGTAAATGTCTAATAAAATGTAAACATATTAAGCATTGGTGCATCTACAAAGTAGGTTCATAAAATAATTGCTGCACCTAAAACACAGATTCTCATTGCATAGAAAATATATTGATGTTAGTTTTGGAAAATAATGTTTATATATCAGAGATTGAAATATATATTTTAATAAAATGTACCATTAACTTAATTTTATACTAATTATTATCTTTAAATTAAAATGATAAAAGTAGAAATGTATAATATGATTATAATTGACTGTATTTTAACTATAATTTTTTTGCTGAGAGTAATGTAGTTGCTATAATAAGTACTATATTGGCTAATTATTTTTTTTGTCAAAGGGTGATAAGATCATAATTTGTAGGTTGAGTAAAGAATAAAGGAAGATAAAAAAATAAAGTTTTATCATATGTAAAAAGTATGTTAATCTGAAAGATTAAAATATATTTAATTATGCAGATCACAATTAAACGAAAATCTCTGATCAATAAATATTTTTCTCCAACTTGAAAAAAACTGATCTTCAACCCTGTTGGAAAGGTCCTATAAAACTATAAAATTTTATAACGAAGGTGTAAAATACCTGATACGGATATCGGGTTATATGTGTGTATTTGCACCATTTTCCCAGGTTTTTCCAGCAGGGAATCCTAAGCAGAGAAAACTGCTTTTATAGGATTTTTAATACTTTATGATAAATTTTGACATTGTCACTTAATGGATTAATTTGATTATTTTTTTAGTTAATTTGTGTGTAGCACTGCACACATCAACCACCAAAGTATTACGATCTTTAAAAGATATGCGTCCGTAATTTGACAGGAATGTTTAAATATACGAAAAAAGCTAGCGAGATGAGCCGGTAGTCAATTATGTAAATAAAAAGACTATCTTAGAGATTAGAATGAATGATATAGGTAAAAGAACGTCGCTTTGAATGTTAATTAGAACATAAAATTTTAATAGCTAATAATTTATTGCGTTTCTTTGTTCGAAACGCATAGTACAGTTCTACAAAGTGGATATTGTTTTCATAGTACGTTTTTTATTTTCGTGTTTTTGTAATTTCATAAAAATTTTGAGGATCCTATTACTAATCAATATTAATTTCAAAGAAATTTAAATAACTGTATCGTTTTACTTTTATAAAAGCACAATTGAATTTTAAAAAAAGATTTCTGATTTTTATATTTGCTAATCTTATTTAATCTTCCGCAGCTCTTCCTCTTTCAAGCTTTTACAACATAAATGGTAGATTTCAAGTATCCTTTTTTCTACAATAACATAACTTTTATTGATTTTTAAAAATATATTTTGCCAAAAATTCGTGTCAATATACATTTTGTTTTTATACATGTTTATTTTGAAAAAAATAATTAGTGATGGGATTCTCTTAAACAGTAGTCTGTGATAGTATTACGGTCAAGACATTTGCAACATTACCACAATATAATAAGTGCAATATATCAGCAAGCCTTAAAAATATCGATGCAAGTGCAGCTTGTGTGTAGATATATGCATAATGAATAAAAGCAACAGCGCCGCGAGTTTTGAAGTACGTGCAATGTTTAGAGATTTTTGTTTTTTTATAGAATGTGTTCATTCCATGAATGTAGTAAAACCATAAAATTATGACAAAATATTTATTGTATAAAATTGTGCTTTAACGAAACATGCAAATACTGCAATGATAAAGGGAGCCTTCTAAGCAGTTTAAGAACATTCGTCGTTGTATGCAATTATATTCAATTACAGCGAATCCATAGTTTAAATCAAGTTAATATTGTAAAAACAAACCGAGACAACGCATAAAAAGGTATTCAATAAAGTATTTTCTAGCTTGTATTAAAAAGGCTTGAAAGTTATGCCTCGTAGTAATGTAATCGGTATTATACGTTACGTGCTAACGTATGTGATCGACACAATAAAAAGAACACATGTAGAAACGACAACCAATGCAATAAACTGCATTGATACAATGAATGAAGGTATTTTTATTTTCTAATTTCCTTTTCTATCAACAGTTTTATTAAAAATATATTTATAATAGTTTTATTTCAAACAGCAGGAAATCTTTCAGATATTTTTCGTTTTCTATTCGAATAAATCGCAACTGGAATACTTGGATGATTCTTAAATTTCTAACGGCAGCGCGTATCGTGCAAAATATTAGCCCGTTTCTTCGCCCTATGAAAGTAAATTTCTACAAAAAACGTAATAGTCGACAACGACATTCCGCCAAACCACAGTCGCCAATTCAGTTTCATATTTTTCTCGACGATTCCTTTCATATCGTTCTCCTTATTTTCAACGATCCTCTTAAATCCATCGGCTTGTCTGCGCCTAAAAAGGCTCATCAAACCCGCATCGTTCAATCTTCTGATCACCTTATTGAATCTGGTAATGAGCGGCCAATCCTCCACCGTAGAAAAGGATGTATGGAACATTCTAAACTCCCTGGCGACGTGGATCTCCGCGGAAGCCTTAAATTCAGCTTCATAACAATTGCCGATGCATATGAATTGAGATCCATTCACCAGCATGTCCAAGCACACCTTGAACTCTTCCTGTCTGTATCGATCTCTCACTTCCAGATGCGACAGTAGTTCGTAATACGTCAACGAGCCGTAAATATCCAGCTTCGATTTCACGAGATCTGCCTCCGTATCGATCGTGGGAGCAGTGGACGGGACGACGTCCATCGACGTCAGTCTGCTCTGCAGCATGGCGCACAGCAGCATCATCAGCAGAGCGAAGAACGCGAAAAGCATGTTGCAGGCGAAACTCATGGGAAGCGAGGCCGCCGGCAAGCTGACGATCATCTTTACGACTTCCAGCGCCGCGTAGCTCGAACCGCGATTCAGCAGGAACTTGAAAAATATCGTCAAAACGACAACCGTGACGCCGCACAGCATCCAGCCTCTCGAGGACAGTATTCCCTGAAAATGGTCGTGGTTGCTCGTGAGGTTCTTCCGGGACACCATGCAGAAGCTGGCGGTTCCCTGGGGATAAGTTTGCAGCCGCCAGAAGTCGCGAAGCAGATTCAGATTCATGGACACGTCGATCTTGCGAGATACGAGATCCTTCAGGATGCTTTGAAGCGAGCCGTTGTTGTCGATGTAACCGGGACTTTCGTAAAAGTGCACCAACGGAACGACGTTCAGATGAGGCCAGACGGTTCGAGCGATGTTACCGTCGACGCCGCCGAATCGAAGCAGGCCTGTCTTTCGCTCGTCGTACGTCAGTCGCGGGGGATGCACGCTTGCTCCCATTGGAATCGTGTAGCCTCCTAACTGATGGGTTTTGTCGAAGTTTAGGTTTCTGCACAAGGTTGACGCTGTTTGTATCGTAAACAAAAAGAAGGAACGTTTTATTTTTAAACTTTAAAGGACAACAGCAAGAAATATAATTGAACTAACTAAAATTGATAATGATGACGGAGCATTGGTATAATGATGTAAATAACTACTACTGGTTTTTCCGTCTTATTCTCGTTGTTGGATTAAACTTTCGACGTTTCGACTTGTCTTTTTGACTGGCTCTGCCTCGACTTTGCCTCCTGAGAATTTGTTCCTTGAAAAGGACCTCACTTGAGGTCGAAACGTCGGAAGTTTTATCTAAATAAAGGGAATAAGATGCGGGAAAATCCGTAGTAGTTATTTAGATAAATATATAATTGAAATGTATTAAAATAAACCACGAAATTATCAAATAATTTTGTTTACTCACTTGACTTTTGTAAAAGATTATTTACAGGTAATTGGTACAAAGTCCAGTTACCATAAGTTTCTTTCTCTGTTTCGATACAATTCCAAATTGTTGGAGCGTATTGGGTATACGGATTAAATGTATACAATTGCAAATCATTTCTGAAATCGTTGCATAAAACTGTAGCACTTAGAATGTGAAAAGACCAGGCTGTGTGCAAAACTGAAGAAGCATCCGAGCAATGCTTCTCGTCATTATTGTAGACTATAAAAAAGAAGCCCTCGTGGTTCCACATAACTGAATCTTTCAGCATACTGAAAGCTGCGAATAAAGTGTCATTGGAGGATGTCATTATGATAAAGCTACGTCGTGGATACTTTTTTTTGCTTAGAACTGTTTCGTTCATTTCGAAGACGTTTTTCAGACGTCTGTGCCTTAAGTAATGTACATTTTCGTATAAACCAACTAAAGTTACAGGAAATGCCGAGGAGAATATTTGCTTTAGGCCATATGTTTTGTCGCTCAAATCGCCTGATAAGACAATCGTTCCATTTTTATCATAACAATTTTGAATGATATAAATCTGAAATATTTTATTATTGAAGTTTTGACAATATATAAAAAAGAATTTAGGTCTG
Source organism: Ormyrus nitidulus (assembly GCA_900474335.1). Taxonomy (NCBI): domain Eukaryota; kingdom Metazoa; phylum Arthropoda; class Insecta; order Hymenoptera; family Ormyridae; genus Ormyrus; species Ormyrus nitidulus. Next base: position 24,613 of record UCOL01001244.1, read on the forward strand.
AAATGAAGCGAACTTACCATAATTTTTGAAAGTCTGTCGCTTATTCCAAAAATATTGAAAAGATTATCACTTTTATGTTGCAAACTCGCAGAAATAAATAATTTTAATATCCAGATGTTTAAAAGACGCATTACTGAATTTCAGCCTAACAACAATCTATTCTGTTACTTCTAATATTTAACAAGTAAATTTTACAATTTATATAATGAAAGCATAATGAGTAAACTATAAGGAATATTGAATAATACTGACACATCTTGATATATTTATTGTTTATCCGTTCAATAAAATTGTAAGTAGGACTTTCTACGAGACTAAAAATCTTCATGAACTGAAAGTCGAAACTAACGTAAAGGCAGAAGTATTTTAGTTCTATAATATTCTGAATAACAACTCAATCAAATCATCAATCAAATTAAACGCTAAACAAATCTAAATGAAGACGTAGGTAAATTTATGTTGTGCATACACAATTCTTATTGGCTAAAAACGTCGTTGTTCACTATTGGATAATATTGCTTATTCGGTAAATAGTGCGTTTAGGGTGAAAGCAAATGCTGAGTCACGTTTTTTCAATCATAACAAAAATATATTTGGTGAAATACTAAAATTAGGGTTGTAACTTTATTACGAATTCATTCAACTTTACTGCAACTCGTTTTTCTTCTTCTTACAAAAAATTATATTTTTTAGAAAATATTTTTATAAATTTACGATAAAAAATGTATTATTTAGTTTACTTGGTTAATAAAAAAGTGATTGCGTGTTTTTAACTACCCGGATATTCAATAAAGTGAAGCAAACAAAAATTCATTCATAAAATATAACGTTCAATCGCGGTTAATTAAAAAATGTTACTAACAAGGTAAGAAATTAATTTCCCAGGTGAATTAACTATATAATATATAATTTTAAAATATTGTTGTATATGTATAATATTTATTATTTAAGAGCCTGCCTTTTGGTCATAAAAATTGACTTCGAATCACTTTTTCATTTATTCAAATTTTAATTGTAATCTATGCATATCAGCTTTACATTAACTATTTTTTATATTTATTATTTTCCTTGTTATTGGGATTTATTCGGAAGTTTTTCGTTATTTTTTTTCCCGTACTTTCGTTCGAACACGAAATTTAGTAAGCTGTTTATCAGATTCTGTAACAGATAATTACTGCTTTTCGCGTTGCATATAACAAAAAGCCTTTTACATATTATAATTTGCCGAGCCTATTATTATCTTATCGCATTGCATCTAATGGTTTTGGAACTTCGCTGTGACTAATGGAATATTTCTAATACAAAAATCTAAGCCTGTTAAAATCTTTTAGCGAAAAACTAAGAAAAATTGACGTTATAACTTGACAACAATTGATTAATTAATTATTTATCGATTTGTTATCAACTTAACAACAGTTATCAGCATTCAAAATATCTTTATTTCTTCAAAAGTTATAACTAAGCAGAGATTTACAATAAAAATGGCAAAAAAATCTATAATAATTCTTTTACATTGTTTATAAATCTTGTTTGACTATACGTAACTTTTGAACAAATTAAGATTTTTGAATTTCATCACCTTTTGAAGGCGAAGACCGTCAATTAGAATATTCTACAATTAATTGTTGTCAGATACTTTAATTAAGTAATTGATAAATATCGATTTTTCTTAGATTTCAGCTTCTTTTGATGCGGGCTAAATAATATTTAATATTTAATATTTTGAAAGATTATCTTTATAGATTTAAATTTTCATTATTAGAAATGTTATAGAATATATATATGCTAGAAAACTATTAGAAAAGTGATAGTTTTTAAATATTATTAAAGGAATATTTAAAAGTACAAACTGATGAATGATTGAATTCAATTTTGAATAAATATTATTGTTCAATTATAGTATAGTGAATAATTATACTTCCAATGCAGAACGGTGGAAATTAATGAAAAAATTATATAAAAACGTTATTATTTTATAATATTTACAATATGGATATAAGTTTATTCGTTATGTAAATTTTTAAGTAAAATGAAGATATCAAACGATATTTAGAAACAAAACGTTTTATAGCAGTTTAAAATTAAAAACTTGGTGTTTTATGACCCTTTCTATGATTAAAGAATTATTTATGGCAACTTCTGTCATTCTTTTTCATTTTAATTCAAATTGTATTAAAATTTAATATCTTTTATTAAAATTTAAAAATAATTTATTAATATCTAATCATGATATAAAAATTTTGATAATTTACAAATTTTGAGATATTTTTCGATACTTTTAAAAATATTGTCAATTTTCCATCAGGTCAGTCGTCCGTATCAGGGTATTGACCGACGGTCAATGACCGTTCATTTCTGTCAAAAAATTTGTCGGTGAAAGTCAAGTATAAAACAAGTAGTAAATTAATGTTTCCTTATATTTTCAATAATATTTTAGTATGATGTATTTTTGTTCATATTAGAATAAAATTTTATTTATTACATTTGTTAAATTTACTTATTTCAGTATTCAACCTAGAGTTTAATGACGGTCCTCAAACGACCATGACGGCACGACGCTTTTCCCCTCAATACGAACGAACCGAGCAGGCGCAGTTCACAAGAGTCGAAGCTACTCTCGTGTAGTGTTCTCACCACAGTTTCTCCTCCCGAGATCCGAAGCCCAGCAGATTCCCACCCCCGAGAAGAGCTCCACACGAGTGCGCCACTCGCACGCGCTCCACGAGCAGAGCGAGAGGGGGAGAAAAATCATAAAATTCAAAATATATATATAGGCACAGCGCTCTTTAAGGCTCATCCCGAAGGAGCGCCACAGTTCCGCCTTCCCGCAGAGAGAGAGCATCGGCAGCGCTTCTTCCAAGTTCCCCTTCCCAGGCTCGCAGCGCGAGCGCACAGCTCTCCCCGTTTCGGCCATTCAGGCATTCTATCGCTCTCGGCGAAGAACGAACGAAGAACAGCCGGGGAGCAGCGCGCGCGTGTCCTCCACGTATGTGTGCGCGTACACGTCGAAGCGGAGAGCGAGCGCCTACGCCAAATCTACACGCCATACACACGCCGTGCGCTCGGCGAAATACGGGAGGGAGCGAGAAGGAGCAGCACGTTCGATCTGCACTGGCACACCGGCTGCTGCTGCCGTTGGAAAAAGAAAAGAAGCGCGATAACGATAATAATGGTCTACTGAGAAGATTCTCCTCCGTAACCCAGGGGGCTTCTCTTTCGCGCGGTGGCCTGTCTTCGAGCGGTGTGTGATATCCGTGTGATACAGAGAAATCTGTGAGTGTGTTCCAGTTTTTCGAAACCTCGCGTCGACGGCGAGGAGCATCTTGGATCGGTCCATCCCGAACGGAGCGTCGCCTCATTCTCGCTCTCCCCAGCATCGACTGAGAAAATGGGTAAGTCCGGGCTCTGCTTCCCGCCTCTTTTTTGTCGCGGCTCACACGCCCCCGCTTACTCGCGAACGAGCAAAAAAGGGAGATACCGGCACCGTACGTTTTCTCGGTGCAGCACCGATATTCGCGAAAAGTGACGGCTATGGGAAGCGTGCATTCAGGTGCAGAGAGCAGAGCAGAGTGGAGAGAAAGACGGGGAGGGAGAGCGAACTACGCCCCTTTAAAAAAGTCGAGTTTGAAAAGTCCAGTTTTTCCGCCTGCCGCCTTCGCGTTCGATATACCTGCAAATATTCTACACACGCAGCATATCTCGCTCTCGGTCTCTCTCTGTTTTACGATCGCCTTTCTGTCGCCTCTTCTCTCTCGCTCTCTCTCTCTCTCTCACGCTCCACGCTGAGAGAGGGGATGTTATATAGGTATACACAAGTGCCGACGAGCCGATGTTTTCACGACGGCACGATGTCGAAGAGAGCCTCTCTCTCTCTTTTCCCTGGCTATAATTAGGTGGATATGTACCGTCCTCATCGTCGGTGCAGTTTCCTCCTCAGCGATGGTTCCTGCTGGGGTTGACTCCATCTGGTGTGCTTCTCGCTGAGAACTCAATTTGCTGCTAGGTTGAACTCTCTTTTACCCTACCTGGATGACGATTTTGGAGAACCACTCCTTTTTTACAAATTAGGTTTCTGTAACGAGGCATCGGCTGTGACATATAAAGTTTTGAAATTTTGAAAATTGTATCAGCTTTGAGAATAAACACCATTCGGTTCTTTTATAACGGAGATCGTAAAATTTATTTCTGATAAAGAAGCATTAAAATTAATTTTACCACCATTCAAATGGCTTAGCAATAAAATTTCTAAAGCAATAATATTGAATTTTTCACCAGTACGGAAACTTATATTCTTCCTACTAAAAGTTTTTTTATTTCAGTCATCTGTATAATCGTTACTTGCACTCTTTTTACTACTGAATTTACCTTGATGACAATTATTTGCTCATTAGAGAACAGCTCAGCGTACTAATGACTTGTGTTATCTTTTATGAAGACTCATTAACTCAAAAATTTTCACTGGAAAAATTTTAAGTTATTTTTAAAATAGAATGCATACAGTTTAAGATAAAGATTTTTAGATTTTAAGTATGATAAAGGGGAAAGCTCGGAAAAAAGGCTAATCATAGGGATCTGCATGACCATCGTTATACATATATAGCGTGGCCATTTCGATAATTAGAGCACTGTGTAATTAGTACGGTGGTATTCGTGTTGGTATAGGAACGTTCCCTTTTTATCCCGGTCGCATTTGATTACCGATACATTCTGCTCAACTTTTATTTTCAGATGAAATTCCAGTATTGACTACAATGTATAGGTATATATATCTACAGTTTCATTCAAAAAGGTTGTTTTTTGGTGCGAATAATTGAAATTTAAAGTACACTGTTATAATACGTTTCCTAACATCTATTTACATTAAGATGATATGTTTGAAATATCTTGTTATTAAAATGTAAAAGTATACATGCGTATATGGGCATAATATACGGACGAACTTTTAACATTTGTGATGGTACAGTTTTATGCATTTAAAATAGAGATGATATCACAACTGTGATGATTTATAAATGATTTTTTTCTAATTTTTTTACTTTTTTAAAATATATTGTATAAAAACGTAATACATTGTATAAAATGTTAAATTAAATATTTAAAATTTCAGATATCAAATCTTTTTTCTGTAGTTTCATTAAAATTTTATTTTCTAAATATTTTATTCTCCATATTTCTCCTTATTTTAAGGTCTAAAGTAACAAAGAAATTAATTGTTATCGTGCGCCGTCATTTTTTTTTAAATATCAAAAGTAAAGAGCTCTAAAAATATTCCCTTGTATTGACATGTTTAGTAAATATAATACTATCTTTCAGAAGTGCCAAACTATTACCATTAAAGTAATCAATATTCTTGGAAACAAAAAATTATCGATTTAACTGTTTATATTTTTATTTGTAATTATTTAATCATCTTCTCGTCAATAATTTCTGACTTGTTTATTTACTATTTATGCAACTAAAATACGTCGGTGCTAAGCGCTAACAAATTAAATAGCAATATACACCTAAATATCAACAGAAACGAAGAACTATTTCGCAGAATCGAAGCACTTTGCGGCTTTAATCACTGGCCTTCGGCTTTATCCCGATGGTACTTAAATCGAACGGTGGAAATGATGACTTGAATCATTTGACGAACCCTCGCTTAACAAGGTCGTTTTCAGGATTTTGCTTACTCTGCACTATTTTTCAAGAGCCCTTTCGAAGCGGCCTCCACAAATCAAACGCTTCGATGACGTGTCTATCGAAGGTACAAAGTTGGAACCAGAAACTTTCTAATGAAGAGATTCGATGGATTATTCTTTAAAATAACCTCACCAAAATAGCCATTCACGCGTAATAACCTTATACGTAGCGGGCTTTAATCTTCTACCGGTACCTGCCGACTTTTGATCGCTCGCAAGTTCATAACCGTGCAGTCCCGTTAAATGTAAAAGGAACTACACACAAAAAGAAGAATAACTCAAAAGCCGGCATCATCGACGTGCCCTTACGTCGTTCTAAAAATAGCCTACCGACTCCAGCTCCACTTTATACGCGGCGAATATAATTCCGTTTTATCAAGTCAGTCTACGAAGGAGAGTAAAAAGAAAGAGAGAAAAAAAACAAGCGAAACGGCCGCAAACGTCTATCGCTTTTCGCTTCCCACTCCCATTCTCGTTTCATTCAAGCTTTCCACGTATTCCTCAGCTCGCGGCTTTGTTCTTTCCTCCTCCTCCGCGGCTCTCTCTCTCCTTCTTGCCTTCCTTCTTTTTTTCTCGGTCCCGCCAACGCGCGGCGGCGGCGGCGGCGGCTCCTTTGGCCCTGCGGAGAAGACGCGGAACGAAGAAATAACGCGGCGGCGGGCGGGTTTCGATTTCGTGTTTCACGACGCTTCTCGTTATGGTCGTCGATGGCGAGGGCGGAGTGTACGGGAGGGCAACAAAAAAGAAAGCGCGCCGAACAAATCGTCGAGAGAGAGAGGAACGCGCGGTGTTCTAGGTCTCCGACGGGTAGTTTCTCTCTCTCTCTCTCGTTCTCGCGGTCTTCGGCTCTCTCCCCCGGGTAAAATTATCTTTCTAAAAGCGTATGGGGCGCGCGCGCGCGGGAATATTTTGATGCGCGAGCGCGCGCATTCTCGGGATGTGTACTTTGGGTAAGTCGGATTTCCAGACGCCGCGCACACGTTTATACGTCGCCGGGAATTCGTTTACCGGATTCTTGGTGCTCGAACTTTACTGCAAAACTTGTTATGTCACGCGAACGCGTCAAGCTGCAAAAGGTGTATTCGAAAGATGATTTGACGCGTTAATCGCGGGTTTCAACGTTCTTTACTAATCGGAGACATTATTACATTTAAAAAAATAAGCCTGATTTATCTGAAACGGCTCATTTATTAAGCGATTTACCGGTGTATACAAGAGTTGTAAAAGAGCCGTAACGATATATTTGCGACTCATTAGATTTCGACGGTATACGAAAGTTACGATAAGAATTAAAGATAAGTCAACCGAAACTTAAAATTTATGAAATATTTAGATTTTCCCCGCGTAATCGAGAAAGCACGGCTGATATCTTAATCCCCTGTTTATCGCTGTTTATTTATGAAAGCAAGCTCTGCCGCGGCGAGCAGTTTTCTTTGGAAAGCGCCTACGGTATAATAAGTAACGCGATAGCTCCGATAAATCCTCATAAATTACTGCAAATAAATCGCGACCGAACCGTTACACTCCTTATCAATTTGCCCCCCCGACGAAACGGCAACCGGGAAAACGCGCGTTCCTGATTTACAAAACATTTTTTCCCGTCGAAGTAGCCCATCATCGTCGTTACCGCCGAAAACTCGCGAGTCGCGCGGTGGCCTCCTTAGCTCCGCGAAAGAGGAAAATTTGTCGGCGCGGAATGCGCTTCCGATGGAGAAGCGCGCGCGCGTCAGTCAGGAATGCTCCGAAATAAAAGCAACTCCTTCGCTCTCGCTTCGTTCCTCTTTCATTTTTTTCTACCGCTCCCGAGTCCGCTTCTGCGTGCGCGTCTGTCTCTTGACACTTCGACCAAGAGAGCCGAGAGAGAGAGAGAGAGAGAGAGAGAGAGCGGAAAAATAAAAGAAGAGAAGTCGATCGAGTAAGAAGCCGCACCGGCTCTGACTATTTGAGCGTGACCCGCATTTCCCCGGTCATGCTTTGCCGGCTTTCCAGCGGAGAGGCTATTGGTCCTCGCTCTCTCGCCGGGCCAATGCACCGAGGGAGCCAAGGAGAGAGAGAGAGAGAGAGAGAGCTCGATAGGTATAGAGTTAGATCGCGGACGATGAACGTCAACATCAAAAGCACTTGCTTAATTACCGGCTCGGCCGAGATGTTGATGTATGTGCTCCCCGTACACGGCGGTCCTCTCTTTAAATAGAAATTGACGTTCGGTAATTATTGGAGCCTCATTTTTTTTTGCGCTGCGCGTTTCTCTTATTAATTGCAGCTTGCAGTGAAAAGCAAGGGTATGAGGAATTCGAAGATTTTTTATCTTTTACAAATGTCGCATTTATTTAGTTATTTAATAATTTAAGTTGCAAACAATTACTAAATTTTAATGTGTACTCAATACTCATCTAATTCGTCAGTTTTAATATTATTAAAAAGATTACAGTTTTACGTTACATAAAAAGTAGATTTAAAAAAATGTCGATACGCGCTTGCGCTTTACAAGAGGTTGTACGTGACTTGAAAAAAGAAGCTCAAGAAATTTCAAAAGTATCTTTTTTTTAATAATTGATTTACTTTATGTATTTAAAATATCCGACAAAATTTCAATAATATTCAAACCACTAGTTTTTGTAGTAAGCTCTCGCGTATAAGTAAGTTGATGCAATAAAACTTTAAATGCGTTTTGCCTCAAAATTTGTTTAGCCTCATTGAATGTACTTTTTAATTTAAAAACAGCTTGAAGCCGAGCGTTAAAATAAAAACGCACATTTTTCCTAGCCTTTAATTTCAGAATGTACAAAGGAAATAAAACATTTCTCGAAAAAATACATAAATATTATACCATGTATACTTACGCGTATTTACTACTTATTAATACATTTGTTTATTTTCAATACGCATTAGCGATTAATTATTACACCATAAGTTTATATAATAAATGTCATCTATTGTTTCATTGTCGAAAATGGTAATCATAAATTTTTTAATAAATTTATGTGTGATGATTCATATTGTATGAATGATAGTCTTCATTCATAACCCTTTTCATTAGAATGCAAGATAGTCGACTCATTCAGGATGCCGTAATGTCTCAGTGACCTCAAAAGTTAAATTTCTTTAATAAGCATCACGTCATATTTTACATATAAAAAATAAGATCGTTGACCAAAGTTTATTCTTAGGTCCATATTCCTATTCCAGAACATTCATCATTAATTTTACAAAAAGAAGTCGTGTATTTTTTTAGTATCTCCTAAAAATTCAATGCAGACAAAAAAATGTTGAAAATTTGTTTAAAAGCTATTATTATGAATAAATTCTTTTAGCGTCTTGAACTCTCGATTTCCTGAGTTTTATCTCGTTTGCGAAGTTAAGAGTCTGAAAATATTGGCGCAGAGACAGCAAACAGTCGAGCGATATATTTGGTAAAAGAGTGTAAACAGAAATATGAAGTCAAAGGGAAAACATAAGACTTTCAATCAACTATGGGGTTTTTGACCCAACCTTTATTGAACGCGTTCAAAAATAAAGAATTATTATATGCTTCCAAATGACTTATGGCGAAGCCTTTTCTTATATAGTTTCACAGCTAAGTTATAGACTAATAATAATCCTTAATCTCTCAATAGATGTATACATTCCTTTTTTCTTTTTGTTACAGGTGAGTAACTTTTCAACCGCTAATTATTGAATTCAGGTAAGTAATCACATCTTAACGAACGCTTCCTTACATCGCAAATCTGTAACAAAAACCCCTCCTGGCACAGAACAATTTCACGTAAGGCATGCATTTCTCACAACATCAATTTATACGAATAATAATCGAAATCACGGTCAGAATGCTTTATCACATCCGAAAAGTTCCAAGAAAGGCAGAGAGTATAAAAGTATAATTGACCGAGGAATTTATCCTCCCCCCCTATATTTTCGCGCTCGAAAGCCAGAGAGGTAATGCCGCTACCACTTCCCACATAGGCAGCTGTTCCACATCAAACCCACTCAATCTCTCGAGCATTAAAGCCAATTCAGCTAATTGCCTCCAAACTAAACGGATAACACCACAACGAATTTATAAAGTGTCTCGCCGAAGAGAAAAGCCAGAAATTGTCCGGCTGCACCTCGGGCTCACCCACTAATCGATTTGTCAACCCCGACTCCCCCGAAAACGCGGCCCGCTTTAATGAAAATCTCGTTGACTCGGGGACAAAGGCGAACGTCCTCCTCCGTCCGTGGCGAGGCGCCAGCTTTCGATTTCTGGTATTGATTTTTGGCCGCGCGCTGCTGCATTCTGGAACTGCACCACGCTGTGTGTGTGTGTGTGTGTTTGCAATCGAGGTCCCCGCCCTCGCCCTGCGAAAAAGGGGTGGGGGGGGCAGGGAACTATAAGCTTTATTGGACTTCTCCATGTAATAATGGCGCGCTGCATCATTGACTCGCCGGGCTCCGCAATCGATTTTTACGAAATTCCTGCTCCGTCGTTGCTTCATTGTTTTTTTTTTATCTCATCGATTTGCTATTGTTATTGACCGATAGCAAGTTGCTGTGGGGAAGAGCTCGCAAGAATGGTTAATGAGATGAGGCATTGTTTCGCGAATCTTCTTATTACTTGTGCAGAATGCTGTGCGCAAAGGCTTTGCGCAGCATCGTTGCAAAATTATTCTTTTAAAAAGTTATTTTATATTATTACGGGCGCATTTTGAAATTAAAGTTCCGCAGAGTTGTTGTGAAAAGTGTTAAGAATTAAAGATAATGCATTTACCTAAATGCTTCTCAGAATTCATTCAGTGTTCTAAATTCAGACATGATATGCTTTAAATTTAGAAATGACAATCTGTACCTTACGTCATAGGTACTTACATATTTGATTTGTTAAGTATCTAAAAATATATTTCTGTTTATTTTAAGTGCATTGATTACATTTGTTTGTAGTAAAATTCATTTTTATTTGCTCACACCTAATTAAAGAAGGTTTTTATTCGAATACGGAGCAATCTGCTTCATTAGAATAATTGAAAATAAATTTCAGTTACGATCAATAAATTGGATGGGTAATGTTAAAAACCGATTTTCTCAGTTAATCAGTTGATTGAATAATAGTCCACTTTATTTGTATCAGTCTAGTTAAAGGTATCTGTTAAGAATCCGACAGTTGTTCCATTGATTAAGTCAATTAAATGTGCAGAACATTTAAAAATTTTCATTCTTTCAATAATTTACTATATATATATATAAATAAAAAATTGTATGTCCATTCTAAATTTATATAGTTTTAAATCTATAAACCTAAAGTTTATTGTGGAATTATTATTGCAAATGTTCTTTGTATTTTGAAATTTTTTTCTATTCAGTACGTATTTTTAAAAATGGCTAATTACAGCAATTTGTGTGCGGTGGTTATTTTTAGTGTCCTTGGTATGATTCTGACAACCTGTACGTAATAGAGAAACGATGACTTCAACCCATTTAAGACATTTATGAAGACTTAATTAATTGGTCTTTCAAGGAAATATAACTTTTATGTATATTCGACACTTTAAACCACTTTTTTAACCTACATTTCCACCTATTCAAATGACATTCATAAACTCCACTGATTTTCCATTTCTAAAAGTACTTGCGAGATTTCAAATAATAACACTTAACTTATAAATAAAACTGACGTAACCCCCACTGTCCTATCAGATTAATTTCCAATAAAACCGATTACGCCTTAATTAAATCAAATTACGGCAAAGTAAACCGATCCATTTGCCGTGATCGCGCTCGACGTGTGTCCGTATCGCGTTCTCGTATTCGAAAATGTCCCTCCCCTTTCAGCTCTTAACGCGCTCAAAAACTATAGATTACGGCTGTGCCATTAAAAAAAAAAAATGTGCCAGCGGGGAGAGAAAGACACCTCCCCTCCCGCGCGTATTACACACGCGGATGAGTTAATATCGACACGCGGCTCCGGCGGAACGAACGGAATAAAGCGCGAAAAAGTGGAGCGCGCGGATTGCTCGCAGGTGCCGCGTCTGGCGGAGTATATACACCTCTACATTACGCGCGTTATAGACGTCGAGCGCGCGCGCGTCGAGGCTTGTAAAAACACGCGCGGGGTTACGGCGCGCATTCCTCGTCGCGACGGGAGTTGCGTAACTCTCTCTCTCTCTTGGGTGGAGCGGAAGAGCGTCGTCGAACGTTTCATCCGCCCGCGCGCTGAGCGCTCGCCGAGCTCTCTCTCTCGCGTGCAAATTGATTTTTTATAGCCGGCCTTTTATTAATAAGTGCAGGGAAACTGGATTCTTGGGTTCTTTTTTTTTTTCTCTTAGGTGGTTAACGAAAGTTTATGGCTGCTGGTGATTTCGTGCGAAAGTTATTTTTATTTATTTTGGACTTCCCTTTGATTGAGTGTATTTTTGTTATTGTTTCGGCGATAGTTTTTATTTTCTACGAGTTAATCTTTATTTTGATCGAGTTGTCTGAATTTTCAGGAAAAACTGTTGACAAAAATTAATGCTCCAGTATTTTTAATTTTTATTTCCGTACTTTTAATTAAATAAGAAAAATGTTATTAAAGGCCTATTAACTTGGACCCTGCTAAGTTTCATTAAGAACAGTGATAAAGCACATTTTTTAAGTATTGTTATATCATCTATTTTTAGACTTCTTTCAAAAGTTCATATATTCAATCTTTAGAATTCTATCTATAATGAAGTAGAATTATTGATTAAATTATGTTTATTTCAATTACCCAAAAAAACTCTCAAAATCGTACATTGCTCATTAAAAACTTCCAAGAAATCAATAGTCACAGATCAAAATAACAGCCATTGGTTTTCTCGTCATTCGCGTTCTATCGAATTTACGTAATTAACCGCGAAGTAAAAAGCACCCAAAGCCGTTCAGAAACGTCAAGTCGCATTCTCCGTTTTTCAATTAAAACTTGAAATCCAGCCGCTTAATCGGCTGCAATACCAGCATAAGGTCAATGGCGAAAGCTTTTTCTCGCGTTCGGCGTGTGTGCCATCGACAGGCTGATATCGAAAAAAAAGCGCCCGCAGCCTGTGTCCCCACCTCCCCTTTTCCGCGAGGATATAAAGCCGAGGCGTACCCAATCTCATCTGGAAATCTCGCGTTTTCTTCGATTAGCTCTCTCTCTGTGTGTACACTCGCGGCGATGATCCGGAGAATTTTTTCGCTGCCTCGCTCGGCTTATCTCTCCGCGCGGTGTAGATAGCAGACTCTCTCTCTCTCTCTCTCTCTCTCTCTGTGCGCGTTGTGTATAGTTGAAAGACGCGCCCTGGGAGTAGTGGTTTATCGACCGTTATCTTTTAATGCTCCGCGTATTCTTCGAGGCGGAGGTTTGCGGATTTTTTTTTGTTTCGCGCTATCTGCTTCGTAAATCTTGAAAAGTTCGAAATCGAGATAGTCGGCTGGATAAATAGAAAAGTTAGGAACGAAATTTCACTGTATCGTAAATACCATTCGTAACGAATTATCGCCGTGAATAATTCCGCGTAACCTTGATTTTTACTTCTTGGTTTATCAGTCTTTTCCTCCCCGCAAGATAGGTAGTTTATTTGCGCCGGATGATTCACGGAGGGAAAAGCAGCGTGTTCCCGCGTGAAAGTATCATTGCATTTTTTGTTTTTAAAATATCTGCGTTCGGAGATAACAATATTATCTTCGCGTTTTCTACTAAAAATCCGCTAAAAATACATGAGCAATCGACAACGTCGTTACGGGGCTTTTCGGCTTCTCTCTCTGCGTATAAGAAAGATAAATTTTCATTGACACGGGAAAACATTGTCGACGAGACTGTTTACTCGCGCCGGATCAAGAGATTACGCGTCTGAATTTCCGCAGATCTCTTTTTTTCCCCCCTTATTATCGGCCTGGTTTATGGGCGAAAACGACGTTGTTGCTTCGATTCCTCTCTCATTAGAATTTTATTTACGGTTTACGTCTCTCTCTCCCGTAATTGGAGCGAGGCACACCGAGAGAAAACACAGAGGGAGGAGAGAGGATATCGATTCCTTCCGGAATCACGGACACACACGCGCGGTCATTGCACGTGACTGAGAGTGTATAACCTTTATGTGCCCCGGCGGTAAAAGGGAGGCCGACCAATGAGAGTCAAGTCGAAAATGAAAATTTGATCGCCTCCCGCTGATTGAGCAATTTCGCCTTTTTTTTTTTTATTAACTTGTACAATTACTCCTGCCTGCCCTCTGCATTATAGTTGGCTTCTTTAATCCAGGAAGTGATATGGAACTTTGAATTTTATGGGTGGTTTATTTTTGTAGGGAATTTTTAGTGATTAAAGTTTACAAGACCAACAAGTCAATTGACTGCCGTACACGTTAAATTTTTATCGAGTAAGAAAAATAAAGGGATCTGTGCGATATCATTAATAAAAATTTCTATGCCTTTTTAATACGTAACGAGACAGATTCAATGATAAAATGATGCAACGTGCGGTATTAATAAATCTTGGACACTTGTTAAAAAACACATTTGAAATAAAAAAGATAAAACCTGTAATTATTCAACGCGGAAGGTGTTAAATAGTCTTTGCAGCTTTGAATGACAACATCTAACGATTACTGACAAGCATGTTTTCACGGCATCATTTTCTTCGTCGATACTTTTCTTAAAGAATTAAAAATAAATACATACATATATGTATATACATTAAATTATTTCATTTAATTGTAATGTAATTATAAAAGGTTTCAACTTTTAATGGGACATTTTTAGTTTAAATATTAATATATTTTATTTTCAACAAAATCTTTTTTAACGCACAACGAATATCTATATATTTGCAGCATAAAAATTTATTTTTAAAAACATCCGCGCAGTTTAAGGATAAAACTATTTTTAAATCTCAATGCTACGTCAATACGCAAAAGAAAAAACCATCAGCAATCCTACTAACCGAGATATTAAAATCACCACGACGAATTAACCTGAAAAAGCAAGAAAATAAATTTCAGTCCAACGCGAGAGATCGACAGAAGCGGCAGAAAATCGCAGAGGGACGCGTGTGACACACGCCTTTATTTAAAGGCCTTTTCTCGGGCTCCGCTCATCGCAAACAATGACGATCAAGGCTGCCCGTCGTCACACACACCGCGCGCGGCACACAAAAAAGTAGCCTGACATCACCTCCGCGCGGCGCGACAAAAAAAAAAAGAGAAGCAGCAGACGCCGCGCGCGAGAGATCATCCGGCGTTGCCTTGATCCTCCTCCGGTTTGTATTTAGTACGTGCTAGGTGCGAGGTCTTCGTTTGTGAACACTTGCGCGTCTGCTAAAAGGAATGCTATAGTCTGACTGTTTGGACGGAATTGAAATTGGTAATAGATTTTTCGCGTTAAATTTATTGGGGAATATATTTTTTAATGTTTGTGCGATGGTTAAATATACTTTTTATAAAATGTCAACATAGAAATAATTTTAATTTAAACACTGAGAAAAATAATGCAGTAAAGTTTACTATACATTCTGGTAATCAGAGGACGGACGACGTATGAAAAAAAAAATAAAATTTGGAAAAATTACAATTTTTATAGTAAAAATGACCGCAATTGTGGCAAATTTTCTCCTCTCTTAAAAAAGTGATGACGGAAAGTTGAAGCATGAATAAAACGATTGTGATTGTCTGATTCTCGTGAAAAATGAGACCAGATTGGTTAACATTTAACGTTATTGTTGCATTAAAGACGTACTTGGCTGTAGTATAAAATAAGGCTAGATTGGACTAGCAGAAGCAGAC
>UCOL01001245.1:0-40071 GCA_900474335.1 Ormyrus nitidulus
GAACGTACATTCTCAAAATTAAAATTAATTAAAAATGACCATCGCAGTACAATGTCCCAAACAAGACTAAATTACTTGTCTTTAATGAATATTAAGTCAAATATATTGTCCAAATTAAATTTTGATGAATTAATTTGTGATTTTGCATCAAAAAAATGTAGGATAATAATTATATAAATTTCCTTAAATAATGTACAATTAAATAATATATAACGAATTGTTCTTTGGCAAAGCGGGGCCCTCCTCATCCCGGGAGCCCTGGGCCAGGACCCCGTAGGCCCTGCCTTAAAGATGGCACTGCATACGGCTAGATAACAAAAAAAAAGGGTTAACGGCACCGAAAGAAATGGAATAAGGTCTCGGTATCCGAAAGTCATTAAAACCTCGATCTAGGTGCGAAATGAACCTTGCCCACAAATCCTCGTCCCCTCAAATATTTGAACACCGTTGTCTTTCGAAATCTCTTATCTGCCGTATCCCATAATCATAGATTTACGGGCCTTTTTTAGCGCGCGCGAAGAAGTTATAAATACCCTCCCTTGTTTACCTCCAAGGCCTATCCGAAAAAGCTGTTGCAATGTAGTGTCGGAAACCGCGACGAACGCCGGAAGAGCGCCGTTCTCTCGTGGCTTCTCGAAAAAGTAGTTAAAGTACGGGCCCGGTACGGCGAGGCGGACTATTTCGGCCGAGCACTTTTCGCCAGTGTACTGGCGTTAATGTGTATTTAATGCTTGGACTGTAATATATAGGCATTGGAGATGCTTTTTACTCTTTTGCAACGCATTAAGGTCGAAAATTAATTTTTTTTTTAATCGATTGAAGGCTGAAGCGCTGAAAAAGTTCGAAGACCAATTCGATTAAGAAAGTGGAACCCGTTTTTACAGGAGGGGTTATTCAACAGAAGTTGTAAAATATCGGGTAGCCGAAAGTATATCGAAATCTGAAGTTTTCTTTTCGGATTTAAGATGATTATTCGTGACACTTGGATGAGTGAACGGAAACAGTTACAGGCGGTATCAATTTCTCTGGTTTTACGGAGCTATTTAAAACACTATAACGAAATGAGTTATTGTACATAAAAGTAAACAGTATAAATCCCCTATAAAATTTATTTTTCTTTCTATTTATACACTGTCATACACCATCCGATCTAAAAGTCAAAAGGGAAACCCCGCAAAGACAACAGACATTCATCCCATCCACTTGTACCGCCATCGAAAGTCTCAAAATAAACACTCGGCGAAGCTCTTTCTCTCTCTCTCTCCTCCGCGACGGGGCATTTTCCAGTGCGCTAAGCCATCTAAATAAGTGAAATCCCGCGTTCGACACGCGCTCGTATCACCTGATCGGGTGGAGTTTTCGTGTCGTTCGGGGGCTCGCTGGTTTTAGGATTAGAGAATCGACCAATAATAGTCTTAGGCCCGCAACCGTCGATGAAGAGTCCGAGCAAGGAATGCGAGAGCGATGAATCGACGCGCGAACATCCCCCCGAAATAGCCTTTATGTCTTTTCCTCTCGCGCGGCATTTTTTCGCGGCGCGGCGCTTCCTAAACAATCGGATGTATTTTCGAGAGCGGAGATGCGTGGGCGGCGGAGGCGTCCGAGAGCGAAATTAGCCTCGCGTGCATCGACACGAATATACGCCTCTGGAATGCGCGAGCCTTGACTGTCACTGGATGACGACCCTTGCGGGTTTTGCGTCAGTTGCGGAATGTCTGCGAGTCTATTTTACGAGCTTTTAATGGATCTTCGATTTGCATCAGACGTTGAGAAAGGAGCTTATTTTTTAAATTGCTATAGTTATTCGTTGGTTATTATATTATCGCAATTAGCATCTTGCGAGAGTGCAAGTTCTCTTAGGTGAATCGGTGTCATTGGATGGTTTACAGATCTATTGGATATAATGGCTTTGTACGATATTGCATCTATATAATTCTCTAACTTAAAATGAGCAATTGAATTTGTAAACACAAAATTGTCAATGAAGTATGCAATAAATCAGACTTCTTATATAATTTTTTTCTTATTCCTGATTTAAGATAAATGTCCTACGTATTAAAAGTGCTGTAAGCACTTTTCGATAGATGACTTCATCGGATACTTGAGTTTGAATTGAATTGGTCTCCTTGTTGATCTTTTTGGTAATTTCTCTTAAAATTGCATTATTAATCACCTCGAAGTCTAATAACTAATATAATATATAAATTTAAAAATTTGAAACATCGTTTCTATATGAAAACTTACTGTATTACGAAATTTTTTCACCGAGTAAACATTTATATATACTGCATTTTTTACACCGATTCAAAAATAGACCTTTACGTAAACGCAGAAAGCCTGCGGTCGTTGTAAATCAAGCAGAAAACCGAAAAATCCCTTAATTTTGACGTTGATTAATCCCCAACCACAACACCCCATGTATCTTACAAGCGAGTTCTATCAGCTGCAGTCGCACTAAATTACCGAATGATGAAACGATACTTTACGACTCGTTCGATTTACTCCGCTCACCTCTCGAGCTCCCAAGGGAAAAAGGCCCCGCGGCGACGATGGTTACATTTTCATTTTACACGCGAGTCAAACGAGATGAAGACGTTCGAGCCGTGCGCGTTCGTCAAAGAGTTCAGGAGAGCGAGATTTAGGGTGAGCTTAAAAAAGACCGCATTCTTTTGAAAGGGTTTCGCTGTCGTTTGACTCATCGGCCGAGTGACTTTCTCTCCGTCGAATTCATCGAAATTCACTCGACGCGTGTCGTCGAGAGCCGTCGCCTCTTAATGACGCGCCTGGCCCGAGAGTCTCAGGTCTTCTAATAGGCGCACAAAAAACGCCTCGATCCTTCAAAGTGATTCACGCCGGTCGACGCCGCTATTGAACGTACACTCCTGCCCGAGTTCGAAGCCATAATAAAGAAAGCGCGGTACGCGAAATCGGTGAAATGAGAAATTAGCAATTTTCGCTAATAGGAGAGATCGAGACTGCTGGTCTCCTAAAGTAGTCGTGAATCAGTTGGCGAGGCTCTCGATTTTCGATTCCGAGAAGCTGGAATAAATCAGGATATTAATGGACTCGATATGAGCCGACGTATATAATTAATTATTTCAATTGCCTGCGGACCTCTTTCTTTATTACTTTATTCAGCGCGTTTATTATTTTTTTTTTCGGTATACATAGCCACAAAATTCGCTTTTGCGTCCTGGTTTTGCGGACGCAAAACACCATTTTGCAGGTACATCAGCCTGTCCGCCGAAAAATTGCAATTTCCGGACATGCATACGCAAAAATGGCATTCTGCGTTCCCAATACTAGGACACAAAACCGAATTACCCGGCTAATTATACTGAAAAATAATGTTCATAATACGTCCGCAAGAGATTTTTCTTGGGATGAAAGATACTATTTTTGCCGCCGAAAAGAAGACGTTGACAATGCAGCTTTAATCGAAGGCAGTATGTCAAAGTTCTACTTATACAAGTACACGTGCACATTCATACCGATCTACTGGTAACTCGTCGAAATTTCTACCCGTAAAAACACGAGAGCGAAGAGCGAGTCGAAGCTTCCACTCGGCTGCGCGGCGCGCCGATCAGTTTTTTCGCTTGCACCTATTATCGCATGCGCGCGGGGGGGAACGCGATGCATTTACCCCGTGCAGGAGTATAAGCGCGCTCCGAGCTTCAAACGCAATTAAACTGCAGCGAGGAATTGACTTACCCGTGGCGTACATTGTAAAAAGCCTCCTTTGCCGGGCTTCTCCTTCGGCCGAGCGGCGTAACCTCGTCAGGTACTCCTTGTGCGCTCTCTCGTACTCGGCTTGACTGACGTTCGCCTGCGACAGAAAAGAAGAAGCGCAATTGCGCCTGTTAGTCGAGACCTGCCTTTTACTCTATCTCTCACGTTTTTTTTTCGCTTTTTCTATAAAAGCTGTATGAAATTGCGATGTCGCGTGAGCTTTTTTTCCCTCCCTGATTTTATATACGGGCTCGCAGAAAAGTTCGTCGAGCGGACTACTGACTCTCGGATTAATTGCTCGGTGCGGTTTAACTGCTTTTAAGAGGGCTAGATTATTTGGTTACGGTGTCATTTAGATTCTTTCGTAAGTCATATATTGTGCTATTAAAAATATTAATTATGGTATTAAAAAGTATTAAAAATACCCACATGCTTTTATTGACTCTTAAAGTCTCATTTGTCCTCATAAACATCCAAAAATGTGCTACTTGAGTTATCGTTCTATTAAAGATAAATTTGGAGATCAAAAGAAAGGCGATCCTATTGTCAGTGTCGAAAACGCATTTAAAGCATACACACCACCAGCACGGAGGCTTACAAAAGCTCAAAGCAATTAAAAAAAATATATGTGTCGCCCTACGATTCGCCTAAAACCCTCTCAAGCCCCAAGTTCTCGATTCTCCTAAAAGGCTGGAACGGCGCGAGGGAGCCTCAGAGGCGCGAAGCAAAAAAAAATTTGCACAATGCAGAGGACGCGACGCGACAAGGAGCAAGACAATGTCACGCGTCTATGAGGGGGAGTCACCGTCAAAGGGAAAGAGCTCGAAAAAAAAAAAAAAAATACTCCCGCAGGATGATGATTATTGCGCGAGGAGAGAGTCGCGGAGGTTGCCGCTTCTTCCTCCTCTTGTTTCGCTCGAGGACCTCGGATGATGGGGAGTCGAGGGAGTTTAGCCTATACCTAAGAAGGCGAACGACGGAGGAAATTATAAGCTTGTTGGGAAAAATTTTCAACGGGATAAACATTATTTGACGCGAGTTTCTTTGTAATTGTTTAATTCCGATGACAAAATGCCTGTAATATTGTTGTTTCAGTTGAAGAAAACGGCGACGGAGGACAAATTTATAATTGTTGAATGTTGTCTCGCGGTAAATAAAATTTACGGCGGGACAGTTGTCTTATTAAAATCGAAGCGTGACACAAATGCCTTTTTATCAATTTAAAAGTTATTACTCGGGATTTGACTGACACTTTGAAGGTATGTAATTTCGCGCGACGTCAACGTGCGACTGCAAAGCTGTAAGATCGAAAAAAAAAAAAAAAAAAAAAAATCAACAATTATTAATTGGCGCCTATCGATTCCGACGGACTGTACTGTAAAAGTACTACAACGCAATTTGTGAAAAAAAAAGAGTACGCGCTCAGTGATGCCTCTCACGATGAAGTAATTCATTGATGAATCCAAGGCTAAAAATACTTGTGTGCTCTACGAATAATGAGCAACAACTTTGTGTGGAAACTTTATTCAGGATTCGAGCTGACAGACATGAATGGTAGACAAAGTAATTGTTCCGGAATTAAAAAAATAATTGTTTTCAGAACTGTGAGATGTTGATGGCTTAAAAAAAAAAAAAAAAAAATGGGTTATACCGTTTTGCTAAATGATAATACTTTTACCTGGAAGTGTCTCTTTGAATACCGTTTAAAATGTTGTTTACAGTCAAGACCTGTAAAATGATTTTTCTCATCGAAAATGATTTACACGACAATTACAATGCAACCGAGAAGCTCATCTTTCACCGAACGCAACGATCCTCGGCTATACACAACGTGGGAAATAGCTCGGGTAGGCGATCTCTGGAGGCGATGAATGGCAAGATGGCGTGGTCTAAAAATACAGCGGCGGAGACAAATTTTGACGGCGGGACTCAAGATAGTCGAAGCGACGAAAAGCAAGGAGACGGAAGCGAGAGAGAGAGAGAGAGAGAGAGGCGAGCGGCGGCCCAGAATTCGTGCGGAGATCAAAGAGCGAAAAAGGGATTATCGGCCTACTTGCTCTCGAATTCAATCGACGGCCGGGCCGGCACTCTTCCGCGGCGCGCTTCATTAATCTTGAGTGCGCGTGGCTTCGTTCATTCATCGCGCCGGGCGCCGCGGTCTTTTATCGTTTTCTTGCCTGCGCCTGGCAGCGGCAGCAGTCGAGTTATATTTGCGCGGTAGTCGCCGCTTGCCTCTCGAAACTCTCGTCTCTCTCTCTCTCTCTCGGCATCGCGCGCCACGAGGAACTGGAGAGAGATGTTGTTGCATCGGCCGCCGACGAACCTTCCTCGTAGGAGGAGACATTATTTTTTCCCCGTGTTTTTCTGACATTTATTGGACTCGCGCGTCGATCAAGTTTTTCATTGTTTTCGTATAATTCGCGCAATTTTTATATATAAAAAAAAATGTTTCCGTTAACCAAAAAGGTATATTATACACCCGTCGGGGTGTCGCGTGCCTCTCCTTCTCGCCGTCGCATCGGAATTGCAGCTAATCGTTCTCGGAACGAGAGATTCCAAGCGGCGTTTCGAGCTCTCGAGCGGCAAAGTGTATCTGGCTCCGCGAGAGCGGCAGAAAGCGCGCCAGCGGCAGACGTCGCCGGGGTTATTGTTCCGTGGCTGGCTTTTGTGCGAAACTTGTGTATGCGCGCTTATCTGGCAGTGCGCTAGGCGACACGACGAATCATAATCGCCGCCGTACTGAGTTATTATAAACGAGCGGCAGCTTACGACACGATTTAGCAACGTGGCTATTCAGGTCGAGCTCACCGAGTTCTCTCTCTCTCTCTCTCTCTCGCTCTTTCTCTCTGATTGACGAGCCGCGCGGATGGAGTGCAGCTCGTGTCTCTCTGTGTGTACAGCGACGCGGCTTTTAAGTTCTCGGCGTCGATATACGTTTACGCGGCGAAAGCAGCCTCTCCGTGATTTTCGACGGTGAGTTTGTTTTCGGCTGTTTGGCGTTTACAGGAGATCGGCTCGTTGCCGCTCGCTTTTAATGAAGATAAGCGGCGAAGCGTGTCGGCGCGCGCTTTCTTCCGGTGTTCGTATTATTGGAGCGAGCGTGCAATTACGAGAATTTGCTGATTGAACGCCCTCTCGCTGTTTATTTACAGTGTGGCGGAGGATTCTGGAAATAAGGCCCGACCAGTCGTTTATAATTATACGTGATTTCAGTTAGAATCAATTCGAAACGTTGGACGGGGAAATTTACGACTCTATTTTAATCGTTCCGTGCAGAGCGCGGTAAAGAAAACTATAAACTTATATATATATATATACGAAATGTATAGGGGATTCTTTTACATACCGCAGATTTATGTACTTTTATAATTGGACATTTTTACACTTTAATGACTTTCTATAGATAATTTATATATCGCTCAGTTTCAGGTGCATTGAGATATTCAAACGATATTTTTAACGGGAGTCAGTCCTTCAATTCAAGACAATATTTTTATACCGATTTTATAGATATCAATAAATGATGTACGAAGCTATTAACGCATTAAACGGAATGCCCGTCCGTCGCGGCAGGCAGCGGGCGACTGCAATTTTTCATATGCAAATTGGCTTATTTTTCAATAAAAGATCGTATATCATTTCCTAGCGATCGTCGCATCAGTACCATGAACCCATTTTTTTATTTCCTCCCGTTTAGTTACGGATTGCGTACTATTTATTAATAAAAGTGGATGTAACCTTCGGCCTTTTCTTAAAGAAGAATCGCTAATACGAAATTAATTGGATAGAGAGATCTGTGTGAAATACTCGAAAAATTCTTGAATACGTCAGTAATGTGAAACTATGTAATCTGCAGGCAACGACTATCGGAGGATTATGGCTCGACGGCTAAAGAAACTTATGAGCTTCTTAATATTTATTCGAGTGGAGTAATCCAAATTTGTTGATTATTTTTTTTTCGCATCATAAATATTATTCTTTCGAGGCTGAATAAATATGTTAATATTTACCTAAATAGATACGGAGATATACCTAAAGATATTAACATATTTCGTTACCCCTATTGTCAAAGGAAAAAAAAAACAAATTGCCTCGTACGTAATATTTTTATTATTTGTAGCTGTCGCATTACTGAAGTATATTTTAATGTAGATTGCGTTCGATTTCCATCGCCTGAAAACCTGCTCTCTCTCTCTCTCTCTCTCTTCCGACGTAAAATTGAAAATTCATTGTACATTTCGATTAGTCCTTACTGATATTACGAAATAACAAATGCATTTTCCAGGAGCCTGGCATAGAATGGATTTTATTTTAATGCTTAATAAGGTTTCATATACGCTTCGCATCAAATCGTTGACAAAAAATAAACATTAATTTTTTTTACTTTTAATTACTACGATAAAAAATAAATGTAACTGCGCTAACGCATACAAGTTGCTTCCTGACTCTCGAACCAATAATCCATCTTTCCCCTCTGCACCTAAATATTAACCATATTTGATTTCGAAAACGTTGATAGAAAAGCAGCCCGCGCGAAGGCACCGAGAGAGCGAAAAGCCGCGTCAAACAGTTTTCAGTTTTCCTCCTCCCCGAGCTTCTAGCGCACGAAATCTCATTAACCGCGCACAACTGGAGAGAAGTGGCCTAATCAATTCGACGAAGCGGCTAAGCGCCTTTTACCAACGATTACCAGTCATTATTATTAGCCGTGCAAGCGCTCGCACGCGCGCGCGCGGCTGGCGTGAGTCACGGAGCGCTTACTCGCGAGACTTGCGCGCGCCTCCTCCGCGGATGCTCGCTTCCGGATTAACGGTACCTCGGGTTTTCGACCGAAACTAGGGTGTTTCTATGGGCTTTCGTTGATTCTTTTCAGCGAGCGAGCTGTAAAGAGATGCTTTGCAATTGATTAAATCTATATTGTACGTTGCAAAATGAGAATAGCGAAAGCCAAGGTATTTCCAGAGAAAGTGCCGTCGTCATCGACCAGGACACGATTTTCGTCCTGACGTCAGGCGGATTTATATACACTCCAAAGCGTTAATAATCCGTTCGGAATTTCGGCTATTTAAGAGTCCAGACTTCTGCGGGAATCAAATATCGCTTCCGCTAACTGGGTCGTCGAGTTCGGAATCAAAGCTTATAATACGAGATTACAGGTTTTCACCATTAATCGCGCTCGCCCGCTTCGCGTCTGGAGTGATTGCGCGCGTGACTCATCCCCTACTCGCGATGTAGCGCCCAAGTATAAAAAGAAGCAATCAAAGCGAGCCTGATTCCTCGAGCCGATAGGACCGTAACAATTTACTAACGGCAGCTAATCATTTTACGACGCTGAATGAAACGGCTACCGCTGCAGGTTAATAATTGCAAATTGACGTCTCAAACGTACATGCACTTCGTACGATCTTCGAAATAGGTCAGAAAATGATCCGCGGAGAATCGAGTGAAGATCGATAACTGATAGCTTTTAACAATTGATAATCCCGGCATACTCGTAGCGCGTGTAATAGAAAACGAGAGAGAGAGAGAGAGAGAGAGAGAGAGAGAGAGACAAGCAACTTATCTCTGACAAACAACATCCACCGTGTGGGAATTTATTATAGAGGAAAAATAGACGAAGCCACTCGAAGACGCGCGTCGGGCGGGCGCGAAAGCCTCGGGAATGAAACTCCTGTCGTTGGTGTGTTCTTAAAATAGCGAAAGCGCGACTACCGCGCTTCGCGGCGATCGCGCGCTGTCGATAAGCCGCGGGAATGCGCGAGGAATCTCGCGCCTGCCGATAGAGATTGAGGCGAGAGCCACACCGGTCGGGACGGTCACCTTGGCCTACATTTGGCGAAAAGGAAAAAAAGAGAGAAAAAAAAACTGCCGCGGTGGCTCTTCGTGCAGTTTGTCGAATTTCGTAGAGGAATTTTTCGAAGGGACTGTTGAGATTGTTCTCCGGAGATTTTTCGAAATTTTAAGCGGTGGCTTTTCTTGGAACGAGAGCAGTAAACTCGTTTCGTGCCGGTCGCAGCAAAAAGTTTGATGCAACGAAAAGTGGATTTTATAGTTATATTCATCTGGGGAGTTTACTTTTATTTAGCCTTGGAGCTATGGACTTAACCCGATTGAGGTCCGTTCCAAGAGACCTGTTACATAAAAATATCTTTTAAACAAATTATATTCTATTGTTCTGCAAGGAAGGTTTAGATTTTATTTTGCGCCTTATAATACATCTTATTGTGAGAAGGTCAAATCTTAATGACGAACAATTATTCTCGGTAATTTAGCAACTGTTTTTATAGATAAATTCAGAGGCACAGTATTTCTAGCTATTAAAGCTTAAATTTCGAACGATTGTCCAAGGACTAGAAAAGCAACGGAGTCGCGAAGTCGCGGCGGCAGTTCAATAATCGGAGGAAAAAACGCAAAGTTAGACGCGAGGCTAAAGCAAACAGTGACACCTGACGCCTCCTTCCAGTCCTTATAAAACTTGCGACAATTAACGCGGCAAAGGTCGATTTGCTTGCACTCCGAGCGCCAGCGGAAAACCGCGGCGGAGCGAGAGAGAGAAAGCTGCTGCTGCTGCTGCTGCTGCTTGTCCGATAGGCTTGACCCAAATAAATCCTAATGCTTTTGTCGCATCGGCGTGCATAATGCGTTCATCATAGACTCTCGGCTCCACGCGACCACTTTTATGAGCGAGAAGCTCGGTTGTTTCCTTTTCTATTTCTGATGAGGTGTGTGTGTTTTCGGAGTTGGGTCGGAGCTTCAATTTCTCTTTTATATATATGATGAATTTTTATTGCCGATTCCTCGATACTTGTTGTTCGTTTAAGCTGTTTTGGGCGTACGTATTTTTGGCTCTTTCTGATCTCTTGGGAGTTTTGAATCGTTATCGTTTATTTTTAATCTGCGCGATCGAGAATTTTATTGATTTCATTTTGATTGAGTAAAAATTTGGATGCTGGTTATTTCTAGCTCCAGAGAAAGGATACGTTCAAAAGTAACAAAAAATGAACCTTAAAACAGCTAATTACAACTTGTACAGTGTCGCAATAAAAAAAAAACGAATAAAAATGATCATTTCTTAATTAGAAAAATTTATGCGCATTGACGAGTCCGTTTTGAAAGGAAATTCGAAGGAAAATCCGAGCGTTCCTTCAGAGCTACACACCAAATCACTCATCCAAATAAAGAAAGACCGTAACGACACTGTCAAAAGCGATCGATCGGAGCATCGTATTCAACTCTTACACGGCAGCGTCAGCGTGAAAACCTGCCTCGCGCGATCGAGGTGCCGTTAATGAAGCGATCTCAGCAGCCTGCGCTTGGAGACTTCAAGTCGTCGCGTCTCTTCGTGGGCATCCCATTAGTGGACCGCGTACATTAAAAGAAGCCGCGCGCCGCTCTGGAAGGACACCGCGCGTCGTCGCGAGCTGCGCGTAAGAATCTAAAAGTGGCGGCGGCGGCCCTACAGGTGGTGAAATTATTCGGTCGTGAAGTAAGAGCCGCGTCCTCTCCCACGAGGCGCTCATTAATTTTCGAACGCTCGTGGCAGAAATAACCTTTCAGCCCGAGGCTGCGTTCTGTACCACTCATATTTACCTTTTCCTTCCCTTCTTTCTCTCCCCCCCCCCCCTCTCCCCTTCCTTTCCATTATCTTTCGCGTTTTTATTTGTCCCTTTTTCTTTTTTCTGCACTGCGCGCGCGTTTCTTCTTCGCCGATGAGTTAATGAGATCTTGCTGTGTGCGAGGCCCTCGAGAAGGTTTCAACAGTACACAAAACGATATTAACTCGAGATACTTAACCGAATTTTAATGACGACTTTCTCCTGGAAAGCGGCGCGCGGCGCTTTACCGTACGTTCGAGGCTTACAAAATTGATGAGGTGACTCTTGTTTTGACCGCGGATGGGAAAACTTGGAAACCGAGCCTATTTTGGACTTCATTGGGCTAAATTGTATTACTTCTTCCCTCTCGAAAATGCGACGTTGCAACATCGAACGTCACTTGGTAAAATTTGTACATGCATTGAGAAATTGTCTAATTTGACCATATTGAAAACATCGTTATCGCATTAGATAATTATTACAGGCGAGTATCTAAGTCTGGAGTCATTATTAAAGAGAGATGAAACGTTTTATCGCCCGAACATTATCTCCTTGATAGTTACATTATATTTATCGGCGTAAAGATGCTCTTGTACCGTATAATATAAAATAAATTTAATCTTATCGAATAACTATTGTTCAATTCTTTGTCCGAGAATGAATATTTTTTGAGAATGAAAATTTTATTGGCTTATTGTTGATTGTGAACGCAAGGTAGAATATTCTAGGAAAAGTTTTAATGCTGGTATAATCGTAATAATTAACGATTACGGGTAAGTTGGATCGAGTTCAAATGAGACTCGTATTTTAAGACGCTTCGTTTATTTAACTAATAATTATTGCATTAGTGTATAAAAGTTATTAAAAGAATGTGTAAATTTTCGAATGCATTGTTTTTAATTCCGGATATAAGTTGTAAAAGTATTTTTTTTCAAGTACATTATGTTAATTGTTTTATGTTCAATGGAAAAATGAATTCTGTACTTGTAAAACAATATTTTCTCCCGACAAATGCCGTGAAACTTTGTATTTTAATAACTGTGTTTATGTAAAGTAATAAAAAATTTTATAAGCTCATTTATAAGTGCGAAAATGCTTTTAATGACGAGTCTTGGGTGTCATAAAGGTATATACCACTTCGGCTAAGCAATTTAAATTCCTACTCTTTACTGCGCCGATTCTCTAGCCTGGTAATTTAACAATATTTTTAAAAAAATATAGAAAAAAACACTGTAACCCCAAGAACGTTCAACCGTTCCCGGATCAACGATGCGTAAGCGATTTTTCGGAGGGAAAACGGCAGCGGCTTTTTAGAAACATATACAGCTCCCACGATTCCGCATGCATCGTCCGTTCTCTCGGTTTTTATTTCCTGAAACAGCCGTAAATTGCCGCTTACTCAGTTACTCTTCCATCGGATCTCGCGCATGTAAATTGCCGCTAAAAGTGAATGGCCTGGGCGCTCGCGAGCGAACGAACGAGCGAGCGAGCGAGCGTCGGCCGTCTATAACGCACTTCCAGTTTGCCGGTGGTGGGTTGCGCGCCTGAGGTCGAGTCCTCGGCCGTCGAGGCCAGGCTCTGGCCGCAGCGACTGACAAAAGTCGACGACTTACGATGCCGCGGAAGAGGTTCCTGCTGTTCGACGCTTTATTTGCTGCGCATTAGATGACAAAGCAGCGCGCGGCTCGTGACCGATACTTGGTTTTTGAGCAGGCTGCTGGTTCAGTTTTTTAATTCAAACTCTTGTAATGTAATATTAGTTTAGATTTAATCGAGAGGGCGCTGGAGTTTTCACTGTTATTGCGGGTTTGCTTCGGTTTTCTTAATGTTTACTTTGGATCGGTCGCTCATGTTTGAGTTCATGGTGAAAAGCGCTCGAGATGAGTGGCTGAATTTCATTATGAAATTCAATAAAGTTAAAGGTCTTGTCAATGCTTATTATGAACAGCGAGCAAGACGTTCTAGTATATTAATGATGTTTAATCTGCTTATGAATGAGCAACTATTTTTCAAATACTTTGCTGCTGAAGCTTTTAAAGGAAAAATAAATTTCTTGATTAATTGTCAAGAGATAATTGGAAACAAATTGAATAATCAATTAATTTCTTAGTTTATTAAGTGTACAAGTAACGCGGAGGAAATTAAAAAAACTAGACTCTTCGTTAAGTATATATATTTAAAGCGAAATTCCTGAAGTACCTCGCTTAAGATAAAAGAGCATTAAAATGTTGGAATTCCTTTCTACATCACGTTTAGCAAGTTTTCTGGAAATAGATGATGGGTTTGCAAAAGAAAAAGCAATTTAAAAAGGAGCTTCTTTCCAGACGGAAAAACGGTCATCAAAAATATTTGCAAAAGTCAAGATTACTTTCGTATAAGAAAGTAATAACTTAACTGAGCAAGGAACGATAATCTTCGGTAATGCTGAACAATAAAAATATTTCACATATTTTTTCTAAAAAGCATTGAAAATAATTATTAGTTTTAAGCTTACCAGGTTTAAGCTCCACAATTCTCAAATCTTCGTACCGATTTTTTACACACAAGCCTATATTTGCTAAACCGAAGCAAGCTTGCACACAGAGCCTCAAATAAAAAGGTGAAGTACCCGATCCAAGAGCATCACTTGTCATCCGTACCTCCGTCCAGCAGAAGCTGCATAGCCGATCGGAATTTCCCGCAGCGGCATTCCGAGCATAGCTCGAGCCTCTCTCTCTCTCTCGAGAGAGAGAGAGAGCAGCTCTCCCGCCTTAATCGCTTGATTAAATTGTACTACAAGCTCTCGCGTCTGGCTTTCCTTCCCGTCTCTCGTCTCGGCGCGGCGCGTAAACTTCCCTCGCGGCCCGCGAAGATTTATCTCGACTCGCGGTGTGTGTGTCCCCCTTTTTTGCCGCACTCGCCGCGTCTGTGCGTGGGCGTGCAACAAGCTCGCGGGGTTGCCGACCTCTCCTCCTCGTGGTGTGCGCGAGGTGCACTGTTTTCACCGCCGTGCACTTACAGTTGGACCGTCGTTTTTTGCGACGCGCGCCGCGAGTGTTGTACACGCGCGGCGCTTATCGGCACTCGCTCGCTCCGTATCTCTGGGATAGGTGCCAAATCGCGATGTCGCGCGTCGGAAACGGTTAGACTTTGACGAAAGCCGGGCTCCGGAGCGAGGCAGGCGCTTGCTCTCTAAGGCACTCGCGGCGTTTTTCATCGGGATTTATGGGCGTGAGGCTGTTGCCTATAACTTCTATAAGCTGTGTAGAATCTACCCGTATGCGCACATCGAGAGAAATGGCTCTTTGGTATACCGGCATCGTCTCCTCGGGAGTGCGATAAGAAAGTCTTTATTATTAAAACCAGGATGTAGGTGGTAAAATTTAAGAGCCGTTAATTTTCCAGTTCTACGAGGGTCCAATCTAAAAGATTGCAGTTAATGCCTCCGACACCTACCGTCGAAAAAAGCGCAGAGAGTTCAAAGGGCGACACCTCTTTGAAGGAGGGCCTCTCCGACAAGACAATGGCCGAAAAGAGACTGCAAAGTCGCTCCCCATAAGCACTCCGCTCGTCTATTTTCAGTAATTTTCCTCTTTCTCAAACGGGAAAGCACATATAACACGAGTGCAATGCTCATTCCACTGCAGCGGCGACGGCGGCGGCGACGGCAGCATCGCGCGACTTTAATTATGCAACGAGTCGGAGGCAGCCGTTTCATGTCCGTATTGTAATGGGGCTACGACACGGCAGGAGAGAGAGAGAGAGAGAGAGAGAGAGAGAGAGAGAGAAAAGAAAGAAAGGAAGAAAGAAAGAGTGCGTGTAAGTGTAAATGCGGCTTTGTCCGAATGAGGCGCGACGCCGAAACGGCGCGCGATCGAAGCGCCGTCCTCGTCGGCTCTCATTATGAGGCTCCCTTTTGAAATTCCCGTCGCGCGATCCCGGTGTATACAGGCACGAGTCTTCTATTTTGCTGCAGCTATATACGCTACTCCCTTTTCCTCTTTAACGGCGAGGCGAGCATTGTCGGGGAGCGAGAGTCTATCCTAAGCTCGGTGCTCGCGACGAATTTTTCTATAGTTGAAGACGACTTTTTTTCGAAAGGTGTATACGTACAGTGCCAATTCCCCCCGTCGAGATCGAATGAAATAATTGTCGTTTTTACGTACTCGATGCGTAAGGCGGGGTTATGTAAATCACGGCTGGTTATACAATGACATTTGTTTGGTGAAAAATCAAGGAAAACATATAATAAATTAAAGCGCCTGCCTTTTTCCGTGTACTATTACAATTTAATTACATTGAATAATACTATCATTAGACAGGAATAGCTTAGCGAAACCAGTTTAAGGAGTTGCTGAAACTTTATAATATACTGAAACATGCGCTATCTGCGCTAAGAATCAGAAATAGTGAGAAATGTCTGGTAGCCATAGCAATCTATCATTCTTTTAGCTAAGTTAATCTTAAAATTATTTATGTCAACGATATATTTCAATAACATTAGGTGAAATATTATATTGAAACAAGCTTAATAGCCGATCGGGGATAAATCCTGTATAAAAA
The DNA here is from genome assembly GCA_900474335.1 of Ormyrus nitidulus. Taxonomy (NCBI): domain Eukaryota; kingdom Metazoa; phylum Arthropoda; class Insecta; order Hymenoptera; family Ormyridae; genus Ormyrus; species Ormyrus nitidulus. The sequence continues at coordinate 15,867 of UCOL01001245.1, forward strand.
AATATCTGCTGCTACGTTCTAAACAGGAACGCGAAGAAAATCACTCGATGATTTATGAACTTTCGACTGATGCGGGAGCGGAAAAAGCGCGCTTTATTCTCTAATAAAGACGTAAAGAAACTTCAACTTCCGATCTCCGTGTATCCCCTCGCGCGAGGCCATAAATTAGTCCCTTGTCCATTATTTACAGCTCTCGGCACGCTTTATTATTCCCGCGCCGACCCCGAAAAATTTTTGCGAGCACCAGCCGTTTGTCGTATCTCTCGATTTCATCTCCTCGTGTTCATTCTCTCTCCGCGGGGGCGCTTGTACTCCTTTCTTTACGACGCGCACAGATGCAAGTCTGTTTTGATCTGGCTCTCTTCCTTTTCTCGCGAGCCGCAGGAATGCGCGTAAAGCGCCGCGGCGGGACGAAAAAAAAAAAAAAAAGGAGAGAAGAAAAATTAACCGCGCGCCAGGCAATAAAGTTTTAAAATCGCCGGGGCACAGACGCCGTGATTACATTCTTTCGCGCGTCAGGCAATATTGCATACTTTCACTGACTGTATATATGTATATATATATAAACGATAGCCGGCGCCCGCCGGTTTACACGGCTGAAATACACACGTATATACACACCGGCGAACCGATTTTTAGCGATGATAATCGCTTTCCTCCTTATACAAACTTCACCTGCGATTGGGAATTTATCGAGCCGCGGCAATTGATAATGTAAAGCGTGGCGCTATTCAATAATTCCGCGATGACGGATAGAGACATCGACAAGGCGTTGCGCTGTCGGGAGAATAGATAATTAGTTTTCTCCGATGCCACGGTAAATAAAGCCAAGTGTTAACGCCGGAGTTATTTATGGGGCGTTTAAAATAATTTACTCCGTCCATTACTATATATCATTACGAGTCTTTTCAAAAGTGACGTTGCGAAATTATTGCGACCTGTATATTTTCAGTCGTCCGGGGTGTCAACCGCGCGATTCGCAATAATCGCTCGATTTAAAAAAAACGAGGAGATAAACGACAAAAAGAAAAAAGAAAGGTACAAGTTAATTTCGCCGCTGTCGGTTGCGATGCGAGAGAGGCCGAAAAATTGAAATTGATATTTTCACTTTTCTCCGGGAGCGCGGCAGAGCCGTAAAAAAGTTATTTATCGATCTTTCAGAGGCCGCAATTTGCATCCCAAGAAACGCGCGCTGCGATCGCTTGGGAAAATACACGGATACCCATTTATCGAAGATATTCGCTCTTCTGTATACCTCCAGTAAAACGAAAAAGCTCCAATAATAATTGGGTTACAGCTGGTCTACAATGCCTGTTTCTCGTCGCGCGTCGTATTATCGTTTCGAGTTCCGACTGCGCGCAAGCAGCGATAAAACGTGTCGACGCGCGTCTCTCGCTGCAATTTTTCGGCGCCCGAGGCGTTTTATTGAGCGCTTAAACGTTTCTTTCTTTTTTCTTTTTTTCCCTTCGCGCTCGTCGAGATTTCGATGTCATAATATTAGCATAATTTCGAAAGTCGCCTTTTACGCGAATGCCGAGGAATTTCCGATGGTAGCCAATGCCGCAGAGGCACACCGGCTTACGTACGTCGGAGGATTGTTTGCAGAAGCAGCTAGTCGGCTCTCCTGTGAGAAGAAGTTTTAGTCAAATGAGCCAAACTTTTATTGTACAATTAGTTTCAACAAAACGTTTGGATAAAGTTGAAACACATGTATGTACGCACATAAACTAATACAACTTACACTCTACTATTTTTACAGCGTATATTAGCGTAACGAGGTAAAACCCAAAATTGGTTAAGTTTTACAACGTTCAGCTCGCACCGCCAATTTTCTATAAAAATTCTCTAAATTTTTTCGGCCTCCCGAGAAAATTCCCGTAGAAAAACTGCTTCGAATTCCCTGGAAAACTATTTATAGCCGGCTTTCCGATTGTTTTCGAGCTAGAAGCGAGGGCGGGCAAGAGCGTGCACGTGTCTAAGCGGCGCGCCACGAGGCGTCGGTAAAGGAGGGAGAGTGCGAAGCGGCCACCTGTTGCTGCCGCGAGATTCGACGCACCGCAGCCTGCCTATATATATACTCCGTACGCGCTTGATAATTGCCGTTCCTTCTCCGCGAGTCGTAGCCCCTGGCGCGAAGCTCGAATTAACGCGTTATCAAATCCGTGCAGCCACTGCGCTTATCCATATTCCAACGACTCGAAAGCAGCAAATAAGAAACGAGAAAAAAAAGACAACTTGCCTGGTGCTATGATCAGCGGCCGAAGTAAGGGAAAACCCGACAGGTGTTTGCGAGCTTCGACTTGCGCGTTCTCGTGCGTTCTCGTTATCGAGACGAGGGAGCAGAGGCGCTCGAGTCGAAGCGCAACCCCCCTTCTGCGAACCGATGCCAATGAACCTCGGCGATAATTCACGCTCCGTTTGCTCTTTCCTTCCGCGACAATTCGACTGCGAATAATAAGAGCGAGAGGGAGGAATCGAGCACGCCGCCCGGGGGGAAGAGAAACGAGAGCTTGCGTGCGCCGGAGCTTTTTTGGATGCACGTCGTCGGCGTGCACCGTTTTTGCGAAGTATGCGCTACCATTTCATCGGCCGTCCGATTCAATTTTTTGGCTTTCGTGTGCACCGTTATTCTTGGAGTTATTTACTGGAGTTGAAAATCAATTTTTTTTTCTCGCGGTAGCTTAATTCTCTGTGCGAGACGCAAAAAATTAATTCTACAAGGATAATTAATTTTTTTGCTTCGAGGCTTTCAAATAGTTCCATAAGATAATATATTATGTAAATGTGGATGAAAAAAGCTAAGTAATCTTTTAGTGATTTTTATATTTTAATTGAACTAGTAAATTAAGTAGAGAAATTACATAAACAGACGGTATCGAGTTGAAGAATTTATTTTAAAAGCAAAATCCTATAAAGATTAATCTGTATTAGAAAATTATGTTAATTTTATTTTATATTTGCATAAAATTACTAGAGCTGATAAGGCACTGTTAAACATAAAGAAACCTATTATCTTCTGATTAAAACAAAATAATAAAATATCGTTCATTAGATAAAAAGTAATCAATCTGAAGTCGTGCTGGTATAAAAAGCGAAATGACTTTAAAGGAATTTTAATTTTTCAGAAGCATTTCAATTTTACGTCTGTATTTATCTTCTGCTCGATTGATTTTAATCTAAAATTTTCATTCGTACTTCCGGCCTAGTAAAAAAGTTTAAACAAGCACTGAAACACTAAATCAAAATGAAAAGCGGACGTGATTGCACCCACAAGTGCAGCGTCTCACAAGGTGAATGCACGAATAAAACGATAATCTCTCGTAAAATTAAGCGAACATCCGCTATATTTTGCTCAATTCAAGAGTAGCCATTACGAAGTTTTAAATGGCAAAGGAAGAGCCGTTATCATAATTTTTCTTGACCCGCGAGCCATTTGAAAGTTAGCATTCGCTTTGAAAAATCTGACTTATTTCTGCGCCTGCAATTGTCTAAACAGTTAATGACTCAAGAAAACCACTTCAGACCCAAAGTCCAGTTGTTTCTTATAGTAAAAAAAGGCAGAAAGAAACCTACACTTCTTCCAACGAAACCAAAATGCACTAAAACATTTTTGCAGAACTAAAATTTCCACCGTTAATGATGCTTTATTGGCGCTATTATGCGAGCCGGGAAAATATCGCGAACAATAACTTGGGCAATCCGAATGCAGAGCGCCGGCATTATCAGAAATAGTAGCTCGCAAACTGGGATAAAAAATGTCCACCGCCGACGTCTGACTGCAGCGCTTAACTCATCCTTCCCCTCTCCTCGTAGACGCCTCGTTTCTAACAAATAAAAAGGGCCAACTCGGAGCGAGGAATAGAAAAAAAGAGAAAAACCCCGTTTTGGCCGCGCGTGTGATTTACAAGCTTATATCGATCCTCCCTCTCGGAATTTTTCAGGCCGGAGAGAGAGAGAGAGAGAGAGAAAGAACAAATGAGAAGCCGGGCGCTAACGCCGCTGTCGATGTCGAACGCCAGTCGTAAAATAAACGAAAGCCCTACTCTGCGGTCCGATTTGCCGGCGGCGATCGGAGGGCCTCAATGCAAATATTTGTATTTCGAATGAATTATAAGGCCGAGAATTTGCCTTGATTACAATTAGGCCGATGATTTAACGCCGAGTTTTCTGCCGAGCTCCGATCGATAGTTGACCCGATATGAGCTGTGATTTCAGCTTTCCGCATAAATTTGGAGGAGATAATTTTTCCTGTTTCCTTGAGAAGATCGACGGGAACTTTAGGTAGATTTTCTATTTCGTTAAAATTTTAATTTATTACTCGACCTTTCTTTTCTTTGCTCACGGCGCCAATACGGGCACATCGTTAGGAGAATATAGCCCTACTATAATAAAGGTATACTTATAATACTTTACGGCAGTCAAAACGAAAATGCGTTAGTTGTATTATATTTACGGCAAATAATGCAGGTGAGGAGTTTCAATCTTCGACGCTAAATTGATTAAGCAAGTATTTAAAAGCTTTACGTAAGAATAAGTTATTTTCACGAGAGAGATTAGAAAATGTACGGGATTGTTTGATGCACGCCGGAATGACGGCGCAAAACGAACTTTCGTTCGTTACGTTATGCCTTTTCACCGTTTATCATTACACTTGCATCAGCTTTGCGTCGTCAGGCCAGCATGCGGACTTCTTGACTGAATGAACTTGTAACGATGATTTTGCACTCGTTTGCGAAGAACGAAGAACGGCTATTTTTAATTTCTGCAACAATGCTTTCGAACGCATTGAGCAGGTATTCTAAAGACAATGGGACTGCGGTCCTTGTGGATCATCATCATTTAAAAGCGCTCTGCGACTGACCGAATCGCTGTGCAGATGTAAAAATTTTCTCCAACGCAAAGGATGAATAGTGCATCTAATAGTAATGAATATTAATCGTCCGCAATTGACCGCATCGAATTTGATATATGCGCTCGATGCCGATTTTATCTTTTTTCACTTGACATTATAATTATACATGATATAAATGTGCGCAACTAATAATAATGATGATAAGTTTTTTTTTTTTTTTTTTTAACAGGTGGGTCTCTTAATCGTCCGTCGAAAATAATTATGTAAAGAGAGAACTTTAAGAAAAAGGGGCGATTGCACGCGATAGCAGAAACTGAAAAAGCGCGAAGAAAAAGTATCTTACGCTTACATCAAAATCTTAATTGATAAGATATTTCTGTACATAATTATATTTTAAATAACAATTGTTATCAGTTGAACGTTTGCGAATAGATTTTTAATCTGAAAAATATTACATCGCGTTTTACTCTTGGAACAAAAAAAAAAAATCTAAGGTACCGATTCTCGTATGAAATCCGCAAGATTTCCCGCGCATCGCATCGCGGCCCGGCAAGAATATTCGCGGACCCCCAATTACCCGGATACATTTCAAGTGACTCAGACGCACTTATCGCAAGTAGCTCTAAAGCCGCGTATCGGCGGACAATAAATCGAATCTCCCGAGCGTCGGTGAATCCCACTTTCGCAGTGTATATATAAAGAATGTAAACGTTACCTTGGCGGGATCGGGTATCCTCTGCAGTCCGAGCGCCTCGACGATGCTGGACCTGATGTCGAGGGCGCTGACTTGCTCCTCCGCGGCGAGCGTCGTCTCCGCGAGAGTCATGAAGCTGAAGGCGAGGAGAAGTACCGGCACTGTGCGCACCTCACTGAACCCGAGCTGTTGCTGCTGCTGCTGCTGGCCTCCTGAGCTGGCCGGCTTCTTGCAGCCCATAGCCAAGGCAGAGGCGCGCTCGCCTGTCGCGAGGAGTGCTCGCCGGCCGCCCTTGTGTCAATCTCCTCTGCGTGCAACCTCCTCTCTCTCTCTCTCTCTCTCTCTGTTGAGGGGAGAGTCCGCTTTTTCTCGAGGATCGCTGAGATTTAAAAGGCCGGGGACAGCGTGCGACTGCTGCTGCTGCTGCTGCTGCTCTGTCGAAGCCTCCTCGACTTGGAAGAATTATTGGCAACGGCACGATGCATCGCGTCCCTGGTCGCGTCCGCACATGTGAGCACTGCACAAAAGTGAGCGGGAGTCGTCGCGGTTTTTTATTTTTGTTGCTTTTTTATAACGCAAGCGCTAAACGGGTACGACCGGCTCGGGCGAGTGCCGCGTGTCGACTGTTTGCTCGGACGCATCGGCCGCCGGTGTATATACTCCTATCTCTTTCTCTCTCTCGCTCTCCCTCCCTCTCTGTCCTGTTCTCTCGCGCCCCCGAGAAGCAGGCAGTAGTAGTAGTAACCGTTCCGACGCCCAACTTTACTTTCTCTCTCTCTCTCTCTCTCTCCTCTTTGCTCGTACTCTATTATCCGCGGAGTTACCTTTTTTTTCAATTATGTTTCATACTCTATTCGTTCGTGTGTACATTGCGCGCGCATGCGTATGTTGTGTGCTTTTGCAATGAGCGCTTTCAAAGGCGGAGTGTGCCGCGCGGCTGTGGGTGTATGTAATAGGTGTACACCGACTTTTCGCGCTTACGCGATGAATAATGCGGAAGGGCTCAATCGACTTTGAAAAGAGTAAGGGGGAAATCCCCTGGAGTATGACTTCTTTCAAGGTGTTCGCCGTGCTTGCGGTTCGGATGAAATTTAGTTGCGATAAAGTCGCTGCAACACATAAGCAGGATAGATGTTTACAAAACATTATTATTAAGAAATTCGTAAATTTTACAAACGTTTGTATCACATTTCGCTGGATTGCTAGAGAAATTGACAAAATTGATTGTTCATTCAAACGTTTTAATGAGGTGCAGATTGCTAACTTACGATATTTAGCTTTCCACGAATAAGTAAACAAATATTCCGTGTAAATATTCCTTAATTAAAACATTATATTTTGATAATATATTAAAATACTTAATGAAATCCGAAACGGGTACCGACTTTATATTATCCACCGATAAGATCAGCGCTGCGAGTAATATCTCATTAGTACTCCCCGGTACCAATAAAGATATAACTTTAATATATGCAGGGCCCATAAAAGTTCTCTCTCCGCGTTTTAAGGCCTGCACTCGAAAATTAATTTACAGGGACGAGTTTGTCCCCGGTGGCGCGCCGCGCGGAGGAGTCGTCGCGTTAGTGCCACCTCGCATTCAATTAACTCTCGTCCTACATGACTCTCGACTTCTCGGAAGAAAGCGAGGTAAAAGGGTGTACCGCGCAGTTGAAGTTTCGCGGGAAAAAAGGCAGGGCAGCCGGGTTTTACGCGAATAAAAGCAAGCGGCGTCACGCGCGCCAGTCTTTCGACCCTTGCCGCGCGTATATATATACATATATTTATGTGTGTATGTATCCAGGCAACCTCTGCGTGGGATGCTCTCATTGAGAATTCATTGACGAGACTCGGTAACTGCGTTTTCGCGTAAATTTCTTTGCCGAGCTTTTCCGCTCCGCGCGGCAAGTTTAAGGTTAAGTGCAATGTCAATCGTCGCCTTACCTGGAGGTTTTAAGCGTACTTTCTGTTTTTTTTTTATTGAACTTTTTCAATGAATCGATAAACAGTTAATAAGAAGGCAAATAGAGATCTTGCTGGGTTTTTAAGCTTGATAATAGACAATACATTGTACGTTGATTTAAAAGTAAATCTTAAAAAGAAAAATCTATAAAAACATACACATGTTCAAGCTTTTTCCTTATGTACATTAAAAATTTGTATAGAAATAAAAATATTAAACTTCAGATTATTTACGCTCTATGCATGATTCATAACATTAGCAGTGAAAGAAAAACCGTTAGAAGTATTTTTAATCGAAGATTATTGTATTTTAGTTGATAAATATTAAGGCAACTGTTTATTTTTTATTTTCATATCTGTTGTTACGGTTCCTAATTTGAAGAACCTGCAACACACTAATTACTTTATTAATACAAGATATATTCTGTAAATTTGATGTTATCTCAGTTTTGATAATCTTAAGAGAAGAAGGAAGAGAAAAGCTGCTACTTCCGGCGCTAAAATACTCACTTTAATTTTAAAAGTAGATTTGGAAATCAGATTAATTAAAGAATAATGCTTCACTAGATTGAAAAGTTTGATATTATATGTAGTATGATTTAGTCCGAAATACAATATTTTGAATAAAATTATTATTCGGTAGATTTGAATGCAAGTCAAGTAAGTATCCGATTTTCAAATACAGGTTTTTGAACACCAGATTTCTTTGACTTTTGAAAGTAATAAAAACAGTTTGTTGAGAAAAATTTTTACCAGTTTTTCGAGACTTTTGAAAATCCCATCAGGCATTTATTCAAAAAGCTTGAATAAAGTTGCATTGTCCACAAAAACTGCTTCCAATTTTTCAATGCTGACATAAGTGGATCATACCTTAATTGTGATTTCAATTTTTGTCGGCTTCGATTACACGTTCTTACACTGCCAATACAGCGTCTGTATCTTATCGTATAAGTGGAATATTTTTAGATTTACAATACTTTGATTAAATTCTTTTGCTTTAAAAATTCTGATACATATTTGACAAAAGCAAAAATAACAAAAAATAAAGAATAGTGATTGTTAAATAATTTAAGCGTTTTGCAAATAGTAACCACAATTTTTTTGCGTATAACTATATTAAATCTATGCGCGCTGAGCACGCTCTTTATTATGTGTAATCGACAATCATTTATGTAACAATAAACTCACTAAAATTGAATAATTAATGAGAACAATAGCAATTTATTAGGGACTCGGATACTCGACAATACTGAGATCTGGAATACAGCATATCCTTTAATTCAATTGTTCCTTATAATCATTTATTCAATTTCTATATCAATACACTTTTTGATGTAAATTTAAATTAAAAGCTATTCAAATCTTTCTGTTATGAAACGTAGGCGAGGTTCACCAAAAACTGTCATACTGGGCAAAACGGACAATCTCTATTATTTCTGACATCGCTGTTACGAAAATTCCGACATAAATCAAGTATATCATAAGTATATCATGTGTCTCATTAGCAACAAAGTTTCAGTATGTGCGTCAATAACATCTCTTAGAAATCAAAAAATTGATTTTTGTCTGTGAGCTTACGATGTTACCAAGGTAAGAAAGTGAACTTACTTTTTACAGGGATGATGAAATTAATTCGAAAATATTATCAGGCTATTGTATCTATAGATATTTTACCAAAAAAACCTTTTAGAATCAATATCAATTTTTTTTTCACTAGTTTTACCAAAGAAAAGTCATTTTATCCATTCCGGACAAGACGGTCCGGGCAAAATGGTCACCCTTTTCTGTATTATAATTATATAATAGTATTCTCTTTATATTATTTCTCTGTATATTTTATTTTTGTTTATATATTTCATATTTGCTATTTATTGACATATACCAATATAAATTTGAGATCAGAAACTATAAACTTATTTAGTATAGAGTATTGTTTTTCCGTAAATTATTAAATAGAAAAGAGAATCTGAATGCATTATTGATGCACAATTATTATAAAAAATCTCTTAATTCTCGGATTTTTCTTTTATATATGTTAAGATTAAAAATTATTTCAAGCCATTTTTTTTTGTTTTCTATCCTAATTCTAAAGCTCTCTACTTTTAAATATTATAGGTTTAAGAACTCGATTCTTTTAATTTCACTGTCTTATTTCACTTTTTTAAGAGAAGATAAAATCAGTTTTTTGTTTCAAAATTGAAACCTCTCAATATTAAAAAATTCAATATCAATAAAGCAAATCTTGGCGCCTATTCCTATATTGACTAATCAAAATCAATCCTTTAGGTGCTTCAATATGGTCGCTCATCAACTTTTTAAGAAGGGAAAAAGGTACTTTTATAAAAAAAAGTATTTCCGAATGTTCAGTAGAGTAAAAGAGATGATACACGCAAAGTGAATGTTGATACCAATCAGCAACATAATTATTGCTGAATTATTATTTTATCGGATTCTCACCAGAATTACAGAATATTGAAGCCGTCGAATAAAAAGATGCACTGAGAAAAAAATTTCTTTAAATCAAAGAAAGGTTCATTGCGGGCAATCGGTTAAATATTTTGTTGATTCAAAGAAAACATTCTTTAATGGAAAGAAAGTTTCTGTAAAAAAAGAAAATTTTTTTTGAAAAAAGAAAATTACTTTCCATTAAAACGGAGTTTCTTTGAATTAAAGAATGTTTTTTTTAATCAAAAAAATATTTAACCGATTGTCCGCAATGAAGTTTTCTTTGTGTTCAAATATTTTTCTCAGTTTGCTTTCGAATGCGCAAGACTTGAACAATCGCTCTCATAATAACACCAACAACAAGCAGGCAGTCGACATCTTTAAAAGTATCCATAAGCGCAGCCCCGTAGCAGAAAACAATTTCGACACGGTGCGGCCTGCCGTCTCCCATCTACGGTTTCTCCTCGGTCCGGCGATAAAACGAAATTAACAAAGACGGTAGAGGAGAGAAAAGGAAGAAGAGGAGGAAGGCGACCACCTCTGCCGCCTTCTTGCATGTAAACAAACAAGAAGCGCGGCGGCATCGTTCATGTGGGGTGTATTATATATAGGTGCAGCGCGAGCAACGTACAGGTTTCCGGGCGGCGCATACCTCTCTCTCCGTATACTATAGACATACGCCGCGGAGATCGAGCCTAAATATAAAGGCGGCATATTACTTCATCGAAAGCGGATAATCCTTCCGCGGGGCCGAGGAGGAGGCTGCACGCGCGGGCGCACGGTTTCTCCCGCGTCGCTTTTAATTATTCGCATGCATCGGTTGCACCGAGCTCGTGCACCGTGCCGCCGGGTGGTCCAGCGCGGCCGAGCACTCGGCGGGGCCTTGTGTGCTTGCTGCGTGCCGGAGGGTTTCCTTCGAAAGTTGCTAAGCAAGTACTCACCTAAAGGCTTAGCTGCTCTAAGGTCTTCTTCGGGCGCGTCTTTTTCACCCTTTCCTTTAATCAAGCATGTTTCGCGGGTCTTGTTTATTACAAGGCTTGCGTCGGACTGGATTTTAAGGATGGAAACTATTGGAAAGCAGCACTATTACATATTGGACTCATTTGTTGAACTATTAATGTTTCAAGTTCGTTCCACAAACAATAAAATTTAGGTAACCAATCAATTTTTAATTCGTATAAGGTAAAAATAACATAAAATGCAACAGGGTTTTCAAATAACAGAAAATAAAATCAATGAAAGTTTTGACAAACTAAATTAATCTTCTCGATCTTTGCCAATGCTCGTTGTTATCGATACTTCCACATTGCAATTTTAATGAGGAACGATCTTTTGTAATCGAAGTAGAATCCCCGTTGTATCTCTCATTTGAAGCATGATCACAAGTGTTTTTTTTCAAGTGACTTTAGTATTGCCCGATGACGTAGATGAAACTAAAATTAAAATTTATTCTTGGAATAATTATTTATTTCAAGGTGTTATGCAGCGCCGGACTTTATATAAAAAATGTGTCAAGTAGTTGGACGGAATGACTAAGGAAAGATGCGAGAAAGTATTGCAATTATTATTATATTTTCTTCTTGCAATAAAACAATCTCATTAGATATTTAGTGTTTTCGCATCATATTATTGTTATGCACTGTACAACTATAGCCTTTCGGAAAAAATCCATGCGAAATCAGAACGCTTCGTCTTAAATAAAGGATAATCCTTCGCTATTGCTCCCAAATCGATAATCTTGCACTTCGACGCATTTAATTCCGGTTAAACGGTTAGCGGTCGACTTTTTCGCAGAAATCTCCTAACGACACGTGATGCACGATAGACGGGGTCAGTTCGTCGTTGTATACATTGAAAATATACTTTACCGGACACAAATTTAATGGATTGCAGGAAATTGAGTGCGATATTTATACGCGTTATCAGATACAATCGATTTTACAAATTTAATTGCGACGTCGTTCGGCATGTTCTTGCCGTTGCAAATAAACAGTTAGAAGAACGAGTGAATAATTTAGGACGTATATCGTAAATTCAAAGATAGGGGATGTGAAACAGTGCATCCCGGTTATTGTTAGTTTCTACTTTCTTCCATTCATAAAGTATGAATCGCGCGTGATTAGGGTGTTGTTGAACGTTTGTAAAAGAACTGTAAACACTGTACGTGGATCTACTTCAATTACTTAAGCGTTTTCTACGAATAAGAATTCTTATAATAAAGTGGTCTATCCACGAGACGAAATAGCATTACCCTATGCAATATTTTTGTCGGCGTGATGTCACATCGTGTGCGTGCGCGTGTCCTTAATTTTGTTTTCTCTCCTCGAAGTGGCAAAAAACAAATTCCCAGAATGCAGCGATTTAAAACTGAAAAGAAAGTATAAAAAAATTCGATTGCACATGAACCCATTAACCATAATTCGATACCCGAACCAAGTAGCACACGGGGGGATTTTCGTCAAAAGTTTCGTCGGCGCCTTTTTTTTTCCTCTATAAATAAAAAGCGAAAGGTCGCGCTCTTGAAAGCCGCGCGGTGAGTGTTTTCGAGCGAGGTTCGACGAATTCCCAGGGATTCCCCCTTTTTTCTTTTATCAACGCTCGCACCTTTCTACAACTGAAAATTATTGTCCGTGTATAGTAAAAGCAAACACGCGAGTATATACGTCAGCTGAACGGCAGAAGCGCGGGAGCGACTTTCCTGATTAAATTCTTGCGCACGGCAATCGAGACCGTCGCGTATCCGTTTAAGAGGAGCGCGTCCTTCAACTTGCCCTGGAAACGCTCGCTCTACCTACGTTTACTTTATATCTGTACCTATTGTCCGTTACCTTGATTTTGATCGTTTATTTTTAATTGATAGGATCGGAAGGATTTGGTGCATCAGAGGATATTAAAGATATAGGTAAATCTGAAGTTTTGATATACTAATTATTTTTCCTTTGCATTCAATTTACTAATTAATCAGATTTTTTAAACTAATAATTACTACACATAATGTAATGTTTTTATAAGTCGACATCTTATCTTATCTTAAGCAAATGTTCATATTGTTAGATAGAAGTAAAACCCATCGTTACAGTACAGCGAGTTATCTTATTCTCTATATATTTTTAATTGTTTTCGCGAGTTTCGAAAATCTTTATCTTATGACATCATGCGGTACTAAATAGCGTAACGTAGTGACGTCAACGCGGAATTTCAATCTATGCTAGAACACAATGACACCACTGACCGTTACGTGAATTCTGCAGATGATGGATTTTGTAGGTTTTATAATTCATGTGCCTCCATATAAAGACGTAACGTCCTAAATTACACGATTCTTTACGACGAATCCAGCTGATACTTGAAAATGTGCCAATACAATTTTACGAACGAAGAGTACCAATTCCTCATAAATTGTTGCATTCGAACAAGAAGGAAGACAAGCATCTATTGCTTAAATAAAAAAATTCGCAGGTCTCCTTATCTGTTTTGAAAATCCTAAAATTGCATAAGGAATGCTCGAAAGCACGAAAGCTAGAAAGTAGGACGTTTTTTTTGGAGCCAAAAAAAGATCTCCTTAGATTACAACGCGAATGAGTCAGGTGTAAAATCTGGCACGCAGATTTACGCATCCCCGAAACAGGGTCAACGGCGCGGGGTCCCGTCACGCGAGCCTTACCCCTCGAAATTTGACTTGGCTCGTATATAAGCGCGTAGGCGTCGCGACGCCAGCCGATGACTAAAGCACTTTCGCGGTCGAGGTCCGAGAATCGATTAATCGGGACTTCCAGGTAATTCACCTGTGCGAGCTTGGCCTCCCCCTAACGCACCTACTCACCCACCACCACGTAGCGCGCCTAGTCATGAACTCACCGCAAGGATGGAACGTTCTCTCCCTCGCCCTGACCTTTTCGCATGAATGGCTCTCTCTCCTTTCGTACGGCGGATCGCCTAGATCCGAGTTAATACAGAGCGGACCCTGGGATTTTCCCGATGGAACTCCCCCTTCCAGTGTACTTGGAAAAGTTCGATCGCCGGACAGCCGCTTGGGGGCTCTTCGCTGGAAAAGCATTTTTCGCGCGGCGGGATTTCCTGATCTACATAGATCGATCGGTGTGCCTCGTTGACGATTGATTTTACGATCCGTTTCGCTGGAAAAATTTTAACGCCCCGAGAGCTTATGAAAAGTATGGCTTTTCAGCCAAGTTTATACCTCTTTCGTTATATTGTCCCTGGGATTTCCCCGATGTTCCCGCGATTGCTTTTCTGAGCTATCGAGGGCAAGTTAACGCGCCACGCTGATTGATATCGCTGATGATCCTTATTAAATATGTAAGGAGACCAATAACGAGGTCGAATATTTCAGGACTATTTATTTAAGCGTTATTAAGGCGATTTTGATCGCTTAACTTTTCTGCACCTCTAAGTTAGCAGAAAATTCTTTAAAAAATTATTTTAAATAACTTAAAGCAAGTATGCAGCTACGATTTATTCGGCATTATTTAACTTACTGACTCGCTTGGGATTTACTTTTCAAGAATGACGAGTTGTCAAATAAATACGACTCTTATAAATACGAGTGGTTTTAAGAATAGCTTGCAAAATAAAACAAATATTAGAGTGAAATTCTTTTTAAAAATGCGATGAATAGCACTATTAAACTGAACTAAACAAATTTATTTGTTATTTACATTTTATTTATACATTTACTTAATATATGTATACTTATATAATTCGATAAATAATAAAATCAAAACCCTCGCTGAATTTCAAATTAAGTAATTATAATTGATTTATTAAATTCTCTTTTATTTCTTGAAATGTTCAGAGAAATAAGATTATAAATCAAAATAGAAATAAAATATTAGTTTTTAATTAAAATAGAATCAATAATTAACTATAATTAGTATATATGGAATCGACTAATTAATCAACGTTAGTAAAAAACATATGATAATTCAAAGACAACCCGGAATCCACGAAAAGGTACCGTTTTAATTTAATCTCGATGAATCACACGCCTCGATGAATCGTGGAAGTAGGAGACTAGGATGCATACACTCGTATACAGAAGAGAAGGTGCGGGCGCGTAAATTTTTACAAACTAGTCTACTGACAGGATCGTACACTAAATGTATATTAAAAAAATCTGTTTTATTTCGTATAATAATACATATTTGCTATTCACAAGGATCAAAAGCATAATACTCTTCGCCAATTTTCAAAGTACAATAACATGCGTAATTACAGTCAAAATTTCAAAAATTGTCGATATATATATATGGCAATGCATACAACCGTCAACCTCGGCATTAAATGGTTTCGATTTTCGTCCGCTTCACTTGGCATGGAATGTTTCGTGCGGACTCCTGCCGGCGAAGTGGGGGAAAAAAAAAACTGGGAAAACAGAAATTGTGCTAAAATGGGAATTACCCATCGCGCGGTAACTCTTTAACGATTACCTGTTCGCCTATTTCTTATTGTGACGCTTACTTCCTGATCTCCGTTCGTAAGAAAAATCCTTAAATGGCAAATAAAAAAATCTATAACTCGCTGCTTATATAGAGGAAAAACTGTCTGGATTGCATATGTTTACTTGTTTTTCCTATGCGCTATTGAGTAATTATTTTTAGTTCGTTCATGCTTCATTGAGCGTCGATAATTAATGTTCATATTGATTTAAGGAATAAAGGATTAATAAGGTATTCGACGAAACACGAAGATTCCCATGAAGTGTATTTTAAAAGTTATGTGCACCCTCTGCACTCATTAAAATAATTGATTTATACGTGATATGTACGCGTAAATAAAACACAATTCAATTAATCGGTTAACAATATCTACTGTTTGTTACTACGACAGCCATTGAACATAAAATTCGCTGTGTTTGCAAATTTTTTCTTACAGAAAACGTAACTTTAACGTGCAAGTATATAAAATTTCTTTTTATATTAATAGCATTTTTATTAAAACCTGTATTCTAATTTGCTAAAAGTGCTCTTACTTAATTTTACATTTTAAATGTGAGAAAAAAAAACTAAATTTCTAATTTTGTACATACGATGAAAATACAGGATGCTATCAAATGGTTTATTTAATTAGTTACTAATACGAATTCTCGATGTTAGTATAATGTACAAACACGAAGAAAATCGTAAAAAAAACCTGTTTTAATCCAAAACTTATAACCAGCTACATCGTAAAATTAATTTTTACGGCAAAACATAAAATACGAGGTGAATTTTTATTGATTTCAACCTTCGCGATAATTGGAAAACGGTAGTTCACGGTAGAAATTGATACGTCCCAAAAGACTTGTGCACGATCCATCCTGCATCTGCTCAATTCGTGATTTCCGTCAGTAAAATTGATTCATCGGCAAAACTAAGGATTCGCCTGCGAGAATCACTACATTTCCATATCTAATTCAATTGTTCCCTTTTAGCTATCGACTGTAATACAGGATTACGCTCCGAAAGAGGAAAAAAAAGGTGAAGAAGAGAGACAGAAATAAAGGGATTATCGGCTCCGGAGCGCGTTAAAAGCCGGCGTACATATCCATATAATCGAGGAAAGCTCGAAGTGGATTGTCCTACAGCCGTTGACACAAAGTCCCACTCTTCCTCTTCCTTCTTGCGGGCGAAAATATGCTTTCTCACGGCGATTGCCGGCGGGCCCGAGCGAGGGAGAAAGAGATTTGAAGCTTGTCGCGGCTACCGGCCTCCCCCCCTCTCTCTCTCTCTCTTTCCTCTTTGCGGCACGCAAAGAAAAAGACGGACTGAGAGAAAGGAGATAACCGAAGGGCTTCTCTATTTTTAACGATCACAGCCCGCATTGACATCCAGCTCGTGAAGGAGAGAGGGAGAAAGCGACTTTTAACGCGCGCGACTTGAACGAAACGTCCGACGGGCAGACTGTATACCAGCTAAGGCTTCCTGCCGCCCTTTTCCTCTTGCCTTTTTCTCCTCCTCTCCTACTCCGCTTCTCTCTCTCTCTCTCTCTTTTTTTACTCTCATGTGTGCACACACGAGCCCCCGGCGGCGGCGGTATTCCCTTGGAATACAGTCCTCTTAAAACGAGACACGCCTCTTACCGCTTCATAAGGCCGAGACGCGAGAGAGAAAGAGAGTCAGCCGAAAAAGTGGCTCTCGCGCGCCGCTGCATCGTTCAGCTCGATTGCTCCGACAGTGCAGCGGCTATTCTCTTTCACTCCTCCGCGCGACGCTTCAAATTGACTCCTTGCAGCCGAGAAAATGTCGGGGGAAAAAACATTCTGCTTTAATTGCGTCATTAGAACTGCGCTTTCGCGCGGCTTGCCGCTCGAACAAAGATTACATAGCTTTTAGGAGCGCTTAAAATGAATTATGGAGATTGAAGCTATTTTTCGACGATTTTCTTGAATTTAACGATGAAGAAAGATCGCCTGAATTTCTTGGATTTGTTTTTGAATGCAACAGGCAAAATTATTATTATGCTCTCTCGAATCGTTAACGCTTCGCTAAAAAATTTGATTTATTTTATGTAATAAATTTTTAAAACATTTTTGGCACCTCAATTTTTGGATATTTTGGCTTTTTTATAATTTTAAATAGTGCACTATTCAATTAGCTTGTAAATTAATTCATCAATTAATTAATCAATTAATTATTCAATTTATTGATAACGAGTGCCAACTAATTAATGTTGATATCCTAATAATCCTAATAAATATATAAATTATTTTAGATTAGTTTTTAATTTCGAAAAACAACTTTAACGGTTAAGATTGACTGTTTAACGGGTCCTACCTTTTCCGATTATTTTAATACACTTTACTTTTCGTCGTCACAAAAAAATGTTAAATGCAGTGATACGAAGTTCAATTTGGCAGGGTCATTATTATCAGTCTGCCTTAAAAAATAAAATAATTCTTTTATTATTTTACTGAAGTTATCTTCAGGTTTTAGATTTTCAAAAAGTTTTAGGAATTTTAAGTAAATAATGCCATTAAAATACTACAACAACAGAGACACTCTACTACCGTGTTTAAAAACTTATTCCTTATCTTGAAAAACGTATACGCATCAAAGTGAAAGCATTTTTCACTTTAAAGACTTGTATAATAGATCAATTGGTCCGCAGCTACTATTACATTAAACTCGAGAAGCAAAACACTGACAAAACGACTCGCGTTAACTCTGTCGCTTTTGCGATCTCCGCTGAAAATGTTTTTGAATGAAAGAGAAACATTACGCTCGCGACCTGTTTCGGTACGATTTTCTTCTCCGTCTGATGATACGATCGGGCGAGTGCAGTTGACTTCTTTTTCCCAGTATGCATCCAAGGGGATAGCAGTCGTGTTGCCACCATCAGTTTCCTCCCATTTCGGCCAGCATTCTCTTGAAGATTTCAACGCCTTCGACGTTGATTTTTTTGTAAGAGGGAATAGCCGTTTTAACTTTTTCCATCCACTTTGATACGTGTTTGTATTTACTGACGTCGAAGCCCAGTGCCTGTTGTATAAATGGTCAAGTTGATGAAATGTTTTAAGCATTGTTGATTATCGTTTTAGAAAATATATACACAAGTTGTAGAATATTATCATTTTTTACAAGTTATTCACAGAAAATGGAATACTTTAATTATATTTTAGAAATTTTACAAATTTAACATTAATTTTAGGCGTATAATTATTAATTCTGCTGAAGCATTGTTTTACAGTCCTTAACAAAGAATGAGCGATCGTTACCTCAGTCGTTGTCACCGTTGCGATAATCGATATGTCTGCTATGGTCAAATTCCTACCCGCCACGTAATCCTGGTTCTCCAGCATTTTGTCTAGAACTCCGAAAGCCTCTTTCAGTTTCTCGTATCTTTCAGGAGAATGTGCCTCTTCTTTCTTAAATATGACCGGAAACTACAATTTTCCAAACAAAGAAAAAGCTTTTTACCTTTTGGTAGCCGTTACCGAGGAATGTGACAAGGTGAAAGCATGTATACATTTGACAGTTTAAGTCATTAGGGAAAGCAGGTAATCAAGTTTAAGTAAAAAATAAGGTTTTCTTTTATATTTGTCAGTTTTTGTTTAAAAAATCTAATGTCAATAATAATGCAATTAAGTAAAAAATACAAAAAAGGCTTAAAAATTAAGAAATAAAAAAAAAACATTATGAAAGTTCCACATTTTACATCCCCTACTTATTTAAAACATAAAATTCTAACAAATAACAAGTTTATCTTACGTAGTATTGAGACATGGCTTTGAAAAGCGTGCCGATATCGAAATTAAGCGCAAGGTTGACCAGCGCTCTTCCTGCAGGATCTGACGGAAGTATTCTCGAATTTCTGCCGTACTTCTCCACCAGGTAAATCATGATTGCCCGACTGCAAGGAAGTATCATTTTCGTCGTTGTTTAGCTACTTTTTGAAATGTATATTTAAACTTTGTTTAGACTACATACAGTTCATAATTGTTATCCGCAGATGCGTGTTTTCGATTGAGGTTGAATGAAAAAATAAATAATTACTCAAGAATTATGTAATCCAGAGGATGAATAGTAGTATTTTCGTTTAGAATTTAGTTGAGTATTGCTTGATTACGTGAAAAGTGCGAAATTCCCGTATTTTCGAAGCGAGATCGCTGGTGGAAAACGGAAATGATGATTATTGCGTCAAGCAGCTTCGTGGAAGTGTGAATCATATGGATTATTACAAGTACTACAAATTTTCAGATGTCTAGATTTTTTTAATAATTAGTGTCACATGTGTCATTTTAAATCATATGTTGTAATTACTTAAAAACAAAAAAAAAAAAAAAAAAAGATAGTCTTTTTATGTCAATGAATAATTTGCTGTAGGTAACATATTAACATGTTGTTTAAAGTTTTTAATTATTTTATTGAAAATCTCTTTAAAAATCTGCAAACCAAAATATGAAATTAGAATTTCTAAGTGGAAACTGCGGAAACTTCTGACTGATAGAATAGATCGGT
Organism: Ormyrus nitidulus; assembly: GCA_900474335.1. Classification (NCBI taxonomy): domain Eukaryota; kingdom Metazoa; phylum Arthropoda; class Insecta; order Hymenoptera; family Ormyridae; genus Ormyrus; species Ormyrus nitidulus. Next base: position 35,773 of record UCOL01001245.1, read on the forward strand.
AAGCAATTTCAGCGAATGTGACATATATACCGGCGTTGCAGTTTTTCAAATTATTCTGTTTTATAAAATTTTTGAAAATATTCCTTTGTATAGCGCCCTTCCTTTTTTTACAACATATCATCATAAACGATATAAAAAAACTTTTTAAATAAAAATTTGAAACGAATAATTTTGTTAAATTATAATAGAACCATAATGTTGCAAAATATTGTAAATAATTTAATTTTTATTATACAATCGAAGTTCCAAGATGCGCGAAATCGCTTTTAAAACTTAAAAAAGTTTTTTATTTAATTATATTTATATTTGTTAAAAAATATAAAGAATACTTTGTTTATTGGCTCAACTTATAAGTTACAATTTATAATGTCCTATATAAATTAAGAATTACTATTTATCAGCGCGAGAAGTGCCATCTATAGAAAACATGCAATCGCGTCGCATTACACGACTGCAGGTATCTGTGAAATACCTTGAGTCGGCAAAAGCGTTCTCTTTTACTTTGAAGAAGTATATAAAGTATGCATATGACAAACCTCTCTGCAATTTTGAAATCTCCGTCCACGAGAAATGGTATTTTCTTTTCTGGATTGATCTGAAAATTCCATGTTTTTCAATGCTCTCTTATTAAACAGAAATTATCAATTATTAAATTGTTTACCTTTTCGAACTCGGGAGTCATGTGTTCACCTTTGAAGATATCAATGAAGTTGAGTTTAAGGTTGAGACCGATGTATTCAGCTGTCATTCTGACAGCTCGACTTGGTGGACTGTAAGGCGCGTAATAAAATTCCATTTTTAATTCTTTTATTATATATTAAATAAAACTATGAAATATTGAGTGCCTAGGTAATGTGTTGTGAAAGAGCAACAACGGTGCACTGACAACTTATAGAACGTTTAGCCTACCTCGTCTATGGCAGTCGATACTTCAATGTCATGCTATAGCTGCAGGTATATAGTGCATAAGTATTATCTTTACCTGTACATGTGCGTATTTAGGTACAGTGCTTTCTTTTTCGAAATAGAATCGGAATTAATTAGCGAAATAATTTTGAGTCGAAATGAATCCAATTAAAATAGTAATTATAATTTTTTAATATTCTACATCTTTCGATTTTGCAATTTCGAGTCTCATGTCGTATGTTTTAACTTTGGTTGAATCATTAAGATTTATTAAGTTAAGTATTACACATATTAATGTCGCTACATAATGGTAAAGAATTGCGTTTTCAGGTGCAGAAACGTTTTTAGTATTCGTTTTTCTAAAATAAATGTTCATAGTGTATTCTCAGTGTGTTTCATTTGGTGAGAGATTTTATGCAATTGAATATTTTCGATTTAATTATAAATATTTAATATTTAATGTAACTAGATAAGAACAAATTTTCCGTAAAATTCTAAAAAAAAAAACAGGCAATATTTTATCTTACAAGAATGGCAATAATTAGCCAAGCACGCATGTTCATTTTTTTATATGATCCAAAAAGCGCCTTTTCTAGACTTCTATTTCTTCTCTACTGATTTCTTCACATTTCGGTTACTCGGACTTTACTTTCGTAAACCACCTGGCAACATTCGGATATTCGTCCAGATCAAAATCCACAATCTGAAAAATATTGACACGTAGCAAATAATATTTTATTTATTTTGTTTGAAAAAAATCTGAAAATTTTCATTAATTTATTATGTAAAGTAAATCTTTATTATTAAATATTTCAACAAAAGATTGGTACAGACTTCCGGCATCGAAAAACTGTTTGGTACTTGACTATGCACACAACAGTACAGAAAGTTTTTAACTCTTAACTACTACTTCTTTGTTCACGCAAGTATTGATTCGTTCTGTTTTTTCGCCAATCGATGATCATTATTTATGTACTATATACTTTAAAGAAATGGTCTTTCTTTTATGGATTGATTTAAAATTGAAGTTTTCGTTTTTATTAAACGAAAAAAAAAACTATTAAATATTGAAATCTTTAATTTTTTAAATTCTGGTGTAACATGTTACCTTCGGAGATGATTTTAAAGTAAAAATCATTCAATATACATTCTATAACAGTTCGACTTGGTCGTCTGTAAGACGCCTAAAAAAATTCTTTAGTTTATAATAATAGAAGTAATTTTTGTATTTGTCGAAAATTCCTTTTCACTATAATATAAAAATATATAAAAAGATATTAGTTGTATTACAATTAATTAATTTTTAATAAATAAGAGAACATTTTTTAAAATTCTATAATAATTAAGATTTATTAAGTTAAGTATTACATATACCATACATATTAGCGAGGCCACTACATGACCTCGCCATGTAGTGGCCACTTACAATATTAGTTTTTTAAAAATTTGAAAAATTATAAATTTTGTCTAATGTCGTTATGTAAACAAATTTTATGTAAAATTGTAGAAAAAAATCACAAAAAAACTTTAGTTTAAACTTAGCATAAAGATTAAGGCAAAAACGGCAGTAATTATATAAGAATTTTCATTTCTTCATGCTATTCAAAAGGTTTTTGTAGATTTTTAGTCCTTCTTCATTGATTTCTTCATATTTGGGCAACTCGGTCTTTACTTTTGAAAACCATCTGACAACGTTCGGATATTTGTCCAGGTTGAAGTCAACAATCTGAAAAATTAATTATCACGGTATGTAGTATTACTTTAAGATGAACAAACACTTAAACTAAGATAGTCTATATATTCAGTTTATTACCGTATAATTTGAAACAGTTGAACATAAGACTATATCAGCAACTGTGAGATTCTCTCCAGCTACGTATTTCTGACCTTCTAAGAATTTATCCAGAAATCCAAAGCCAGTTTTAGCTTTTTCTAAATCTTTTGGATTTTGAGGAGTACCGTAGAAAACCGGCAAAGACTAAATTGACATAGTTATAAACCGTTTAGAATACACCTTATTAATTTGAATAATAATGACAATAATAATAAAATGCACTTACATAATAATCAACAAAAGGTTGGTCCAGACTTCCAGCATCGAAAAATAGACGCTGGTTTACGAGAGCACGTTGTTTAGGATCCTTGGGGTAAAGCGAATCATTCTTGGCGTATTTTTCAATCAAATACGTACTGATGGCTCGACTAAAAAGTATTTAATTGTTCATTTGAATAAATTTATTTTTGCCTTTTTTGTTAGCATTACTTATTTTTTATACTGTAAAATTCTGGAATGCTTGTAGGCTTTATAAATTATTAAATTGTGATGCAAAAGTTTTATGTTTCCCAAAAGAAGGAATTGTGATTCACAAGTTTTATGTCTCAAAAAAATGATATAGATATAATTTATAATCCTATAAGAATATACTAGAACTACTCCTAAATAGGCTTTTTAATATTTTAACTACCTTTCCGACAAATAAAAACCATTGTCATCTATGGTGGGTACAGCATGCTGTGGATTCATCTGCGACAGAAAATAAATAAAACTTTCGTAATTATCATCTTTGAAATACAGAAGATGGCAAATAAAAAATTTAGGTCATGTATGAAAAATGTGTCATCATTATTTTAGCACTTGTCTAATCAGTTACTTAATAGTTAAAGAAGATGACAAGTTAAAAGTTTAAAAGATCATATGAAAAGTCATCATTATTTAGCACTTGACTATTCAGTTACTTAATAGTTAAAGAAGATGACAAGTTAGAAGTTTAAGAGATCATATGAAAAGTCATCACTGTTTAGCGCTTGACAACTCAGTTACTTAATAGTTAAAGAATCTTTATTTATAGCATTTGACTACTCAGATACTGGAGTTCAAGTACAGGAAGTTATTCACTGTTATTATTTCTTTGTTAAGAAAAGAATTTATTTTTCCTGTTTTGCTGATCGATAATCGTTATGCATGTACTATGTGCATACTATACAAGGTGTTCTCAAAATGCGTGTAGTTTGAAAATATATATTGCCCTTGTCCCATCGTATGCTTTCGATATACAGTTTCGGAACACCTTGTATATACATATAAAAGTTTTTTAATTTCTACAAATGTTCAAGACGTTTTCTATTATTAAAAAGTTCAATAATTATAAGAAAATTGCTCAAATACTTTACGGCCGAAACAAAGTAATTGTTAATCAAAAACTTTATTCTCTAGCTTAAGGTAGCTCTATAGTTTTTTTATTTATCCAAGACCATGTTAAAAACTAGTTAAAAATATTCATTAGAACTTACAAAATATACTGAATAAAATTTGAGGTGAGTACAAAATAACTGAATAAAATAGAAGACTTTTTTATAGATAGCGATTCACGACGACTATTTACTAGATTAATC
>UCOL01001246.1:0-40062 GCA_900474335.1 Ormyrus nitidulus
ATATATAAATATATATATATATATTTTCCATTTTTTCTTTAATAAATAGGAGATATGAAAATTCAGTTTTATGTTTTAAAATAATTTAAAAAGTTGGAAATAAGTATTATTAAACTGTTATTTGAATAATTCTCATTGCTAAAGATCAATACTCGAATATTTGTTAAAACGAAGGATAATTACAGATCAATATAATCATTTACTATGTTTATCTATAAAACCAATTAAATGAGTTAATATGCTTGACTTTATTACAAGTATCTGGATATGTACAAAAAATCAATTTCCATAAAAAATAGCGCATATATCTATAAGTTTTTCGGTACACTAAAACTTAATAATGTGATTTTTCAAGTTATATTGCATTTTTTATTGGTACTTCATTTCATACGAAATTCAATATTTTTAGTAATATTTAAAAACTTTTTGCTTAAGGTAGTTCGACAATATTCCTAAATCCATTTTGATTTAATAAATTTAATGGAATACAATTTTTAATAGTTGTTTTTAAAATTAACCATAACATGTTGTTTGAAAAGTGAGTTTGTTGCTCCTCTTGAGGCAGAAACATAACTTTTAGAAAGCAACAATGTGGCTTAACCACAAATTACCTACAAAAAGTGTAAGATTTACAAATATCCTCGAAATTTAAATAGAAGCAGCAAATATTTTGCTTTATATTTGTTTTTACGTACTATTATTTAAAATTGATATTTCAAAAATAATATCAAAACCATAATTATATTAAATCATAGATTATGGAGGTGCCCTAAGATTTAAACATACGCGTTTGTATGCATGTAGCAAAAAGAATAAATCAGAAAACGATGCAAAAATGTATTTTTTATTAAAATATAACTAGGAATGTTTTTCAAACATATTGCTAAAATACATAAAGTTTTAATATAAATCATTTTGAGTCATAATTGAAATTTGCTGCGAAAATTAAACAAAAAAATTTAAATGATACCTCGTTGTCTAGAGAGTCACTGCCGAACCACCTTAAGAAATATTTCAGAACTTAAAACAAACTATTGAAAATTTGTGAAACAAAAACATTGCTGAATATGCATGGATTCTTTTACAATCGTTAGCATTTAGTTATGGAATAAAAAATTATTACTTAATTTTAAGGTGCCTTAAGCAAAATTAATGTCAAATTCAAATTGAAATATAAATAAGAAAATCCAACTTTTTTCAAAAGTTATCATTTTTTCATATCTCCGTAAAAAGTTTATTAAAATACTCGAATGGTTTGGATTTTATGAATCTGTCGACCTGCGAGATAGATTGAAATTTTGTTAGTTATCGACTGTTAAGAGTTTGTATAATTGACAAACGTTATAATTATATAAATATCAATCTCTTTAGATTTTCGTACTTACATTTCGTAAATGTAAATGGAACAAAGATTTAAAAAAAAGAGTTAAAAAGTAAAAAAAACATGAAAGAGATTATGGTTGGTACAACCCTTTTATATAGCTATACAAGTACATTACATACTCTTTTGGAAGTTCGAATTTTTGCATTTTTAGCAATTATCTTAGAAGCGCACTTATTTAATGTTTAAAATCAGAAGGAAAAAAGTAATGTGTCTAATTTGTACAAACGAAGATCTGATCTCAAAATGTTTGCATACTGGATTTCTTCCCTTAATTTTTACGTTAATTGTTTTATGATTAAAAATAAGATTTTTTATAAGATTAAATTATTTTTTGTATTGATTTTAATTATTTCTGAATAGTTACTTTTGACTAAAATCTTTATAAATTTTTCTTGAACTTTTAGAAAAGTTCTATTTAGACGAAACTACTTTTGAGAAATAAATTAAATATGTTTATTTATAATGAAGGACTTAAAACAGATAAAAGTGATGTATGGCTTTATTTTTTATATTAACACTTATTAATTTTTTAGTATTAAATTGTTTTTAATGCTTAATAAAAGTAGGTTCTACAGATTTTCATAAATGATTATACATGATTTTTCTCAAGTTATCAGTTTAAGTGTGCAATGAAGGAGTAAATGTAAATCTGAAAGCAGGAAAAAGAAGGTTGTTGGAAAAAAAATGTAGTTCTCTGTAAAGGAGCAAAGAGAAACTGAAAATTCTAATGTAAAAAATACTAAATGGACAATATGCCGACCTTGAACACGACGTCTGTCTGGTATACGACGGTTGTAGATTGAGTCTATCCAAGTGGCCTTCGACTAAATAAAGATAGGGACAACGGTGTAAAGAGTTAGCTCCACGATTCGGTCCCAATTCTTCTTCCATTTTTAAAAAGAAAGGTTACGATGATGATAGAGAGAACTCCTTGATAAAAAATGACGATTCCTCTAATTTTCCGTCATGACCCGATGTGAAATAATGATAATGATCATTTTGATGGATGTGATTTGAGCGTTTGCTCTCCTCTCGATGAGGAGATTAGATCAAACTATGCATTTATGTGCGTAAGAAAGAACATTGTATTCACTCTTAAATATGGTTGTGTAAAATTGTGATTGGTTGCCCTCGGAGCACGATAATTTGTAATTTGGCACAATTCTGCTCTTTACCGCAAAATGCAGTAGACCACATGTAGTCTGCTTCATAATTCAACTACTTTACAGCAGACTTGTGACAGATCGTATATGTCTTGAGGATTCTCGCATGCAGCAGATTGTTACCTTAATACTCTTTACAGTCATAAAATTTATAATTTTTTAAATTTATTTGAATGAAAAACTCACAAGTAATGAATTATTTTATTATACTTCATTGTATATTTGTCAGTAACGAAATAACATTCATAATAAGGTAATTTAAAATATTTTACTTATATGATGTATTCATGTTAATTTAATTGGCTTAATTATTTAAGAGTGAATGCTTTTCTAATTAGTATTCAATAATTACTAATTACAGTTAACTATGTAACTGGTGATTGGTAAGCAACTAATTTATAAATACGTTGTTAGAAATGAAATGATTTTTAATAAAATATTAAATTCACACAGAAACATAATAAAAAGTACTAGTCCTCTTATGAGGCATATGACAGATGCAACAGTGTATATTATTTTAAGCTATAAAATAAATTATGTTGACTTAGGTATAAAATATGTACATTTGCGATCAATATTAAAGGGCTTTCTTTGTTTATAGTAACGGTATAATATTGTAAAGTAATTTGCATGTCAATAGTAGTTATGAAGAAAAAAGAGGTTCATTCATAATATAGTTAGTGATTCTGGCCTAGAGTTAGACACTTATAATTAGAAATCAAACTGTATAAATAGAATATAGACATTATAATAAAAATGTTACACAGCATTATTGCGTTGTATATGATTCTTTTGCAGAAATAAATTACTCTGAATAGTTATAAAAAAATGATAAAATATTTATTTCCAAACACATTTTTTCATAAAATGGGTGTACAAAATTATTTTAAATCTTTTTAAACATAGTTAAAATTTTTTTATATACTTTAATTACAATATATAAAAGTATTACTTTAAGTAAATTATGTTAAAAATATTTTCTTCTTTACAAGTTTACAGTTATTTACATAAAAGAAAATTCACATTGGTAAATAACCAAAATAAAAGTCTTCAGCTTTTCTATACACTGGAGAAAACCGTGCTGTTGATGCAACAAGCTGATCCATCCCAGCTAAAATACTGGGTAAAGCTACCTCACAATATATAACATCTGGATCATCAAATCTTGTAGTTTTTTTACTTTCTCCAACTTTGTAAAGTACTTTTGAAATGAATGAGGATTTAAGATCAATCATTCCAGATTCTGAATTTGATTTATCTTCAGTAAAAAGATTCAATTTTGTTTCCATAGGTCTTAATAAAATATAATGAATACTATTTACATCCTGAGCTTCTAAAAGTATTTTTTCTCCAATAACAAACTCAGCTACATGTCTTATTGTTAACAAGAAATCATCTAAAGTAGATGGAATTCCTTTAATTAAATTTCTTTCATTTAAAATTCTTTGTTTTACACAACAGTTCCAAATTTTCAGACTTTTTAGGTCTGTTCCATTAGTTGATCCTAAAATAGATAGACATCGATTGCAATGAATTAAAGAGTCTTGATACTTTAAACTTTCTACAAAAACACACTTATTTAAAACAAAATAATTAGCAGAATAAAATAAATCTGAGTCTTTAGGACTTAGAGAAAAGGATTCTGATTCATCATGATTATGTTTGCAACAAAACCATTCTTGTACATCACAGCCACTGCTTGGTAATTGCAAAATTCTTTCAAATTGCACACTTTTTGTAATTTCATTTTCACAGCAACTACAATGCAGCTTGCAATCTGTATTCTTTGGAGGTAATTGAATTTTATTTGAAATAATTAAAAATCCGTTGTTCTTTTCTTCTGCATTAAGAATTTCAAATCCAAATCCACCATAAGGTGTTTTTTCCTGAGTTTGAATACGAAAAGTTATCCAACGTTTAGTTATCCTTAACGATGATAATGAAGCAGGTGCCAATTTCATATTATTCAGAGGTAGATTATAAATTCTATCTTCAACTTTAATCTTTATAATATCTTCTGACAATGTGACTTTAACTGTTGAGGTATCTGCATTCGTTGATAAAGAAATAAAAGCATTAAGAGAATGTAAACGAGGCCTCACTTCTAAGGTAATAGATTCCATTATGTATTCCCAAAATGAATGGATCTTGTATAAATCTGCAAAATAAAAAAAGTATATGCAAAATTTCTGTTTACACAAGAAATATAAAGAAATTATTGAATTATAAATAATATAATTTTTATGCTCTAATAGAATGGTTAATATACATATGGCTGCTTCATGATATCACAATATTATATGTATAATTACTTCTTAGAAGTAGACAGTGATGAAAATTGCCTCCAGAGACAAACGGTCATGTCGGCTTGCTCGCTCTGTCGTTGTCCAGGTGCAGACAATGAGGAAACCACTTTCTGCATATCAATTACCTCTTTTTCTTGAAATTAATGCCTGGTACCAAGATTTTTATTAAGATTTCTTCATTTCAACTCTTCGTAACAATGTTGTGTACTCGTACAAAAATCGAACTATTGATTTTATTCAAATAGAACTGCACAATGCCTATACTTGGACTGGCGTGCACAAAGCTCAAATTCCAAAAGCACGAGTGATGATACAGATGCACACAGACACAGACAACTGAAACTGACTGAAATCTCAAGATTCAAGAAGCGTCTCAAATCTTAAGATTCTGCATATACCTGTCTTTGTCTTACCAATGGGATCACCATAGTTAGTGGTGATCACAGCGCCGTCTACTTTCTTTAACCGACAAAAACATAAGGTTTGTTGCGACGTCGCCGACGTCGGAAAGGTGACCCCACGTTACCTGGGAGTCTGGGACAGATGTAAAATCGAACGAACCAAATTTTTTTTTAGAATGTTTATCTTAATTATGAAAAAGTTGTATTACTGATCGTGATCATTAAATATGCATTATTTAGTATTGTGATGTAAACAATTAATTAAAAATACAAATTAGTAAGATATGTTTGATTCAGTAAGCGCAAAGATTCAAAATGCCCATTAAAAATAAAAACCCTGTTTACTTGAAATTGAAAGCGAAATAAAAGAACTAAATTATTATTAATGTAGTTTAAATTTTAAAAGCGCACTTGGCAGTTACTCATTGCAGCAGGATGACAGGATTGCATAATTATGACGTTACTGACAGGTAATTCCTGCGTATAAGACAAGCAATAACGTTAAAAGCGAGAATTTCAAAGCACTTTTCAAAGAATTGCAGTGCAGTGGTAGTTTTGGTCCATGGCAGTGAGTCGACAGCTGATTCAACACTACGACGTTGTTTATTAGCAGTGCAAAACGAACCGCTGACAAAAATCTCAAAACTATGACTTTTTAAAAATTGCGTTGCAAGTCTAAGCCTTTTGAAAAGAGTTTCTGTGTGGCCTCAAGCAAAATGGGTTGCTGCTACAGTTTATGCAAAGAAGACAGCGGTCAGCAGGTAAAAGCGCCGAAAATTTATTCCCGCATTCTCTTCCACACTTTGTTTCTGACATTGCCCCTTATCTGCTTTCGAGATATATTCTCTCTTGGGAATACCAGAGGCTATACAATGCATACATACATGCATGTATTTTTTAACATTTATAAATATAAATATGTTCTGCAAATGGAAAAGTTCTCTTTCAAGGTTTGGGTTGTTTTGTTTGTAGAGTAATATATTATATTTTCTAATTTTAGAGTGGCGAAGTGAACGAGCGCACACATTTGCTAGTTGACCCTGTTAGTAACAACACCAATATACCTAGGGTACACAGGTTAGTTTGTTGATATATGAGGATAGTGGGACAAAAGCAGTTGATATGTAGATTCATAAAATATTTGTTTTTGTAGTGATGACTACGTAAGTCAATATGCTTCTTCAGTACCTAAAAAAACAGACGAACAAAGCGCACTTAATAGAATACTTCATGAGACTGCTGCGTAAGTACCTTGTACAATATAATGTAATAAATAATTTTGGTTGCAGTCAACTAATTCAAATACAATATTTAATTAATTTTGTTACAATTGTCTATTTTATTAAAAAATGAAACTAGTAATTTTCACTTTGTTGATAATAAGATTTATTTTATAGAAATATAATAGATGTAGGAGCACTAGATTCTCACAATTTAGAACAACATGAATATTTAGAGAGATCAAGAGCCTATGCCAAACGAATAGAAACTGTGGGAATCAAAGTGCCAGAGGTTTCTTATTGCCTACTCAGAGATATTCCAGCCCCAGAGAGAGTTCTTGCATCTGAACCAATAACTCAGGGTGATAAGGAACTTGTAAGTATTTATTTTATAAGTTAACATGCAATTCTTTATGAATATTTAGACTTAAAATACATTTTGCAATTGTAATCTGTATATGCAAGCTTTTGATTAATCTATATATTTTTGTTAAAATTAATTTTAGTAAAAATAATAATACATTTTTCAAAGCAAACACTCAACTTTTAAAAGAGCAAGTATTTATATTATTTTCTTTTATAGATTTCTGATTTTCTACAAAAATCTGTGATGGCAATAAGTGAAGTTCAAGTTGAGCACAAAGAAGATCTGGTGGTCCCTTTCCTCTCGTGATCGTCGTATTCTCCATCAAATCTTCGTGGTACATTACCGCGAACAACGTCGACTCAAAACTTAACGAATCAAGATGAGTTAATGGAAATATGGGTGAAGTCATATTTTACCGACTAAACCACCCTTATATGACAAATTGCAATTTTTGTTCTAGTTGTACTGTTCTTTATTTTATATTTCCCAAAAGTTATTTTACTTGTTTATCTGTAATATTATAAAGTTTTTTCATTTTATCGCTTTTTCAAAGTGACGGTAGTTAAATTATTTTGAAACTACTACATTTTGCAGTTCCCTTATACCTAATAGTATAATTAGGGATTCATTGCTTTGTATATAAATATGTTAATGTTTATAAGAAAGTTCAATATTACTTTTATTTTCAGAAGATATTTTGATTTATATGAATAAAATCATATAATTACGTTTAATTGTTACAAAAATAAAGTTGTATGATTTTGATTCAAGAAAGATGTACTAATAAGTTTTATTAAAAGGCTTCATGAACTACTTTAAATTTATTAAAGGATAAGAAGGACAAATCGAATACTTTATGAACTTTGTAATATGATAGATAAATAATGCGCGTAATTTAATAAATCATGTTAATATAACTAATTTGTATAAATATAAATGTGAACTGTTATTTGTGAGCCTTAAATCAGATATAATACATTTTTAATAGACTTCACAATTAATAGAATTTCATTAATTTTAGTACATCGATTTCATGTTCATAATTTTTGCTTACATTATAATTACGTTTTTCTTTCTAAATTAACACCAAAGCAATTTTTTATTTAGCACTGTAGATAATTTTATGTGAATTATGAAAATTGTAACTTAATGATTAGATAAAAGTAGTTTTCTTTATATAACAAAAATCATTTCTTCTTTTGTGATTTAGATGAACACTTGTTTGTTTGTTCAATGTATTTTTCTAATTGAGATTTTTATTTATAGTAAAAAAATGTTTCATTTCTTGTACTGTTTTTCAAATCAGATGTTAAAAATAAGAACTATTACTTGAATGTAAAAAGTTAAAGCATTATTATAAAATTTCTATATAAATGTATGATAGTAAAAATTGTACATCTTTATTAATTGTAAAATAAATTATAAGAAAAATAATAAAATTAAGACATTTATTTTTTCTTCTGCCTTATATTCGAACAAATCACGAAATTTCTAAAACTGCTGATCCTTTAAATAAAAAGCAATACAACATTATTTCTCCAATTAATTTTCTTTTTATCTATTTTAAATTAAATATTTTTTTGAAGTATTCAATCTCTCAATAAAACGTTAATGTGTTTGTAATCGATAATATTTTTTTCATTTTAAATTACTTTCAGCTCATTTTCAAGGCATAAGTTAGCATAGCTTTCTGGAAAGGAAAATGTCAAATATATATTGTATGAAGTAATTTGTGTATACTAACACTATCTGTTAACTGATAAGAATTGTAAACGTGACTCAATTTGATATTTATATGAACATTAATAATACTTTTTAATTAATTTCTTTTTAACCACTTATGTATAACAAATTTATCAAATGAAATAAAATAATAAATGAAATAAAATAATAAATGAAATAAAATATTATATTCTGTAATAATTAGAATTAGAATTTTCATCCAAAAAATTTTAAATTTCTTATATGGAACAAATATTTTAATTTTCTCTTTGACTTTTTTTCATTTACTGAAATGAGTCAGACCCGTATATATACATATCGTGCTTGAATTCATTTTATTTTTCCGATAGCATATTTATTTTTCCGATTCATGAATCACAGTGACATAACATTGATAAAGTAGTTTTCAAAAATTTGTTTTAACTCTAAAATATATGCAATCTGCAAGAGTGAAAGCTTGTAAGCTCAAATATATAGGAAGTGAAAGGAGAAGGGAATAGTGGAGCATCGTAAAAACCGATGTAAAAAAAACCACCGTTGCAACTTGCAAAAGGTTTTTTTATCAACTCAACGTCAAGACTCAAGCTCAATTATTAAATAAATCCAGTTAAAAAGAATTTATAATCCAGATTGAAAAATGAGATTTATCGAAAATTAATTTTAATATTTGAAAGTATCAAATGATGAATATTCTAAATATAACATTATGCGAAGTAACGAGGCGTTGATATCTTCACATATAAACAGTGTAATGTGTAACGCTTGGAAATAAAAAAGCTGAGTTTTTTTATCGCTACGAGTTATCAGATGCGACACGGAAATTCGTTCTTGATGGCATTTAAAAAATTATATTGCGTATTAGTAAATTTAAAAATTAATAAAAGAATTTCTTAATTAAAATAAACATTTCAGTATTTCAATATTTATATAAATTTGTTATTATTATTTATTAGAATTTTTTACTTTATAGATCAGAACTGTTCTTTTCTGATTGAAATATTGTTTTTGCAATTTATATTTAAATAAAATTAAAATAGGTGGGAAATTATCGATATTTTATAAAAAAGAATTTCTTTACAAATTTAAAAATAGCTATGTGTGCCTTTTTGATAATTCAGCAAGGTCGTTAAATATAATTTTACATGCAACAGTGTAATCGCCAAGAATGTTCTAGATGCATTTCATTACCATAATTTCATTTCCTTGGAAAGTTGTGAAAGGTCTCAAAATCTTGCAAGAACGTTACTAAAAAATTTTAATATTTTATAAACAGTTAATACTTTTATAATTGATTATTTGAACCTTTTGAGTTCGGTTATCAATTATTCTGATGAATACGTGAAATTCCGAAAATTGTGTATTTCATAAACTTGTAGTAATAGAGAATACAATATTCCTATCCAATTTTCATAAATCCTTTTCAAATAACTGCATTGTCCCGAAATTAATAACAGCGGCTTTTCGAATAGAGTATCATCCGATCGTAGGAATAGATTCCATTGTCTATTCATCAAAGCCGCCAAACAGAGGTTATCTGGCTGAAAAGCACCCCAACCACTTCGAACACAATCCATCCATGAATGCATTCGCACCATTCCCTTCTCTCCCCGAGCCAAAGACAAAAGGCACGACAAAGCTATCGCATTTCGACTCTACATCCCGTGGTCAATAAACCTCTTCGCAATCCGCAAGACAATAGCTGCGAGGGAGAGAGTGAACGAGAGAAAGAGAGGGAGATAGAGAAGGGCGAACGGGCGTTTAGGTTGGCGTCAGTGGCAGGAATCAGCGATTGTCCTCCCTCGAATTTTCGCATCACACCCACGCATCAACACAGAGGCAACACGTGCAGAAGCTCTCGCCGCTCCTCTCGTCGTCGGGCAGGGGCGTATCCCCTTCGAATCTGCGCGGGCTTTCTTGGCGCCTTAGTGCGCAGGATTGGCCGGCCGGTGGCGGGGGGGCGTTGGAGCATCGACCGAGCGCGTCGGCTCGTTCCCCCCCCTCTCCTCGGCTTTAGTCGCCCAATGCACGGCTAGCTGGCTGGCTGAGCAGCCGCCCGACCATTGGTCCTCGATTGTGCCGACCAATCATTGGGAAAGTGCGCCCGACGAAAATATCCAATGTAAGTCCACAAATTATCTTCCTCAAAGCGGCACCAGCCAGACGCACGCCGAAGAGTCGATTCCGCCGTCGACGTCAAGACGGGTCCTCGCACCTTTTTTCCGCCGAAGAGTTTTAGCTTCTCCGACGTGGCGAGCCCGAGGCTCAGCGCCATGTTCGTAGCAATCCGAGCCCGCTGCCTGCAGCTACTCGAGTCTCGTCGAAGCGAACTCGGGGCCTCCCCCGAGGACTTGCTTCGTCTAAAGATTCACATGCCGCTATTGGGTCCTCGTTATTGCTCTATTAGACGGAGCTCTTCCTCGGAGACTCGACCACCTCGGGGAATGTCGCAGTTTAGCCTTCGTTCGTGGAGTGTTTGAAATTTTCCGGGGGGTTGAATATGATTCGGTTCGCTTCAGTTGGTGCCTTTGCTTACAAGTGTTCGTCTGACTCCTGCCTGCGTCTGGACGATGCCGAGTGTCCTTTTAGATGTGGGAGTGTGTAAGTGCAATTTGAGTAGGTACATGTGTGGGTATAAGCTGTGCATGTGTGCACATGCTGGATGGATGTATGTATTGAAAACTCCTTCAAGGCATTGTTGTGGGTTTGAGTCTGATGTGTGGTATTTATTTGAGCTCTGAGTGGAAAGTTTTTGGAAACTGCCAATTATCTCATTCTGATGTTTACTTTCAAGTAATTGCTTAGGTTACTTGTTGCGTAACATTTAGTAAAATGCTTGAATTGATGGTTTTGCAAGGAAGAAACAGAATTACCAATAATTGCCTATCGGTTCTTTTGTACTATTACAGGAAGAAACAATTTTGTTTTCTGATATAAACTCACATTTTATTGATCGAGGTGTGTTTCGTTTATTGTGGACAGAATTTGTTTATGTTTTTATATTTTATATATTGACCTAGCTTATTTCCAAGAACCAAATTATGCGTATTCTAAATTCAATTTTTTGTTTTCTTAATAAATAAATAAATAAATAATCAATAATAAAATATAACATTTTCTTTGATAAATTTTATCATGAAAATGAGAGTAATTATGGCATCATCTATTTGAGTATTAAAGATCAAGGTTTTCTCTGTATTTTTTAATGTACAAATTATGTACCCGTTAAAAAATTTACCTTGGAAACAAAATAAAATTGTAATTAAAACATTCTTATTTAAATTATAATTTTTAATTTGAATTTTGGTTTTTACTATTAAAGTATAAGATACCATGGAGCAATTACAAGAAGGTCAAACCGTAATGGTTGGTGGAGCTGGAGGTACAGTTCAAGTTGTACAAATGGGACAAGGTGGCCAAGCTATGATGCTTCCACAAGCCATTCAAGTAGCTGCACCCAATGGTCAAATTCAAGTGGTTCCTGTTTCAAGTTTAGCTGGTGCTGGTCAGCAAATAGTTATTCAACAACCACAAACTCCACAAATCATTCAAACACCAGATGGTCAAACGTACATTTATCAACCTGTGCAACTTGAAGGGCAAGTTCAACAACAAAGGCAACCAACTGGTAAATATTTACAAATGTGAAAGCATTAGATTTTCATTTGAATTATTCACTTATATTATTTTTTCAATTTTTAGTAATAAATATCAATGGAAATTTGATGCAAATTGCTAACCCAACGACACAAACTACCACTACTGCATCAACTCCAGTTCAACAGATTTCCAGTCCAGCAGCAGCAACACAGGCAGGAAACATTGTTATGGTGATTACATAAAGAAGTCTCTTTCACTTGCACAGTCCGTGTATAATTTATTATGCAGACTTGTAGTGATTATAGAGCAACAATGCACGTGCTACAAATAATATAAAATATACACGAAGCTAGTATTTCACCGAAAATTTGCTTGTAGAGTAGTAGCATAAAGCTTTAAATTTTATACAGCTGTATACATAAATTTCGTGTAAAACTAGTTTTAATTTTTATTTATAAAAAAGTAAATTAAATGGTTTTGAATCACATTTACAGATGGTACCAGGTAATAGTGGTCAGCCACAATTCCAAAGAGTGGCTCTTCCAAATGCTGAATTTCTTGAAGAAGAACCGCTTTACGTTAATGCTAAACAGTATAGACGTATTTTAAAACGTCGCCAAGCAAGAGCAAAGCTTGAAGCAGAGGGAAAAATTCCAAAAGAAAGGCCTGTGAGTACTTTTTAAGTTACTCTTTAAAATCAAAATTATAATTTAAATACATGCATGTTATAACATTTAATATAAATTTCAGAAATACCTTCACGAGTCCCGGCACCGTCATGCAATGAACAGAATTCGAGGCGAGGGAGGACGCTTTCATTCTGGTCAAGTGAAGAAGAGAAAGTGAGTTTTAAATTACAACTATAACATAATAATCCCTTTTCATAGGAAATAACGATATTATAATTAATTAGTCTTAACTTTTTCAAAAGAGGAAACAGTAACAACGGAGTAATGCAACAACACATAGCCACGTCAACGAGCAATAATACCATAAGGACCATAACGATACCTGCTTCCAGTGGAGGAATGCAGCATAATACTGATAATATGACGTCGACGATAATCATTGAGGTAAAATATTGTTTTTTTATTACCTATAATACGATAATAATAAGCGATATTTATAGATATAGAGCTTCATCATTAAAATAATGTTTTAATTTCAGAATGGAGGCGGAGACGTTTTGCCCGACATAATCAGCGATGGATCTTTGGTAGACATAAAATAAAAGAAAGTAGCCTTAAGTATAATTTACGCAAGTGTTCTAACTTTTATTTAGAAGTCTGATTTATAGAAAAGTTTGTAAAAAAAAATACTTTTGCTACCATCAACTTCAAAGCGTGATTCTGAAGAATGTACATAATTATAATTTAATGCGCATAGCGTGTATAACGCGAATAGCGCCATGCTTTGATAATTGTTGATGATATTTACTTTAATTAGAAAAAAAAATCAAATAAAACTGAAAACCATTAATAATCAATTGATTTAAATTTTATTAGATTTTTTTTCTAATTAAAGCGCTTGTTTGTAACAAATTTAGTCTTATATAGACACGACTAATAGTCTCGTCTTATAAATTATTTAATATAAAATTAAAAATTATGGACGTTTAACCGTAACTAAAGTCGAATAGTAATATTTTGAAAAAAGTTTCTCGTTTTATTTGAAATAAAAAGTAGATTTCTCAAATCAGGATTTAATTTCAAGTTGTGAAAGCAGTATAACTATTTTTGTATAGTGAGTAAATTATGTAACAAAAAATTTAGTTTCAAAAAGAAAACATTTATATACAGTTTAATAATTTAATATCATAAGTGTTGGAAGTTCATTTTTTTTGGTTTTGTCAACTTCCATCTTAGAAAATACAAATGAGAAGTCAGATTAATCAATCAAGCATATTCAAATGAGTGCAAGTACAATTAACAATAGTTTAAGTAACAATTGAGTTATATGTCGAGCTTTTTTTACCGTAATTCGAGTGAGGAACTTATCCATGTAAAGGATGTTCTATACATTTTTGTACTGATTTAGATAAAGGATAATGTAGTGAAAAATTAAAGCACAAGAAGAGCGTAAATGAATCATAAAATTTTATTTTATTATCTTTACTAAAAATACTAGAATTTTTTACTATTGAATTCAATAACTCTTCTTGCAGCTTTTGTAAATACAGTGATTGCATGATTGATAAATGAATGTTTTGTAAGTATGCGTGCTGATGAATCGTAATTTAAAAATTTTAAAGAATATTAAAAGATAATGTAACTTATATAACACTCTTTTATAAAGATTCTCGAAAAGTAATTATCTATACAAAACGATCATTGTAAAGCATAAATAATATTTAAAACTTCTTTGTCATTGTAGATTTTTTCTTCATTAAAATACGTTTGACAGTATAATTTTCTTTGAAGTATGAAGACGAATTTGCGAACATACTGATCTCGGACTATCTGGACCTTTTATATGTACTGGTGGTGGATCTATAGGTTTTGGTGGACCATAAATTTGTTCTTTTAAAATTTTCTTTGCGACTTTACCAATGCTGCCTCCACCATATTCACTGTCTCCAGTTCTATGGAAATATGAGAAAATGAATGCAAAGTGAAAAATATAATGTTTCATTAAAATTAATTATTAACAATTTATCTTAAAATTTAATTTGAAATGATAAAGAAGTAATATTCATTAACGTAGGCAACTTTTTGAATAATAGTTTCATATCTTTACATTAACGCACTTATATTAAAGAAGTTTATAAATGCAGCGAAATAACTGTAAAATATTAAAGTTGTATGATAATGAATCTATAGACAAAAATGTAGGACATGTATAATTTACAAACCTGACACGAAGAATTTTTCGTTCTCTTTCATTAATGACTAAATTATCCTTCAATTTTATAAGTCCCTTGTTTTTCAATACTCCGTTAGGATCAAAGATAAGAGGATGCCTATAAAACTTATTTTGCGTAGTTTCTGGTATAGGAGTGTCATCCGGCAACTTAATCGTTGATTTCTTCTTGTTCGTAGCAAATTGAGCTGTTTAATTTAACGTACAATGAAAAAGGGATCGAAAATATAAAAGAAAATTCGACAGACTGAGCGTGACTGCGATTATTGAAAGATTCATTAACAAATCCTTTCAAGCATAGAGTCGAAAATAAATATAAGACTTTAAAACGACTTTTAAATACAAAAACCAAGCAGAATCTATATTTTAATAAACAAACAATCTTGAACTTATTTTTCTACAAACTTATTTAAAAAAACTGCAATAGCCCACTCATGCTTAACTTTCAATTACGAACAATGAAGAAACTATGCTTGGAAGGATCTTAGATTTTTTTTTTGTTGACACAAAATGAATAGCAATATAGATGTTGTGTATAATAGAAGTGCGGTTCTTGCCTGTGCGCCATCCGTAGTCGGTTTGGTATATGCTGCAGCAACGCCTTTTCTTTTCACGCGCGACTACAGCCTCGTTCGGAGGCTCCTTTGGCAAGAACTTTTGCAAATTCGAATTTTCCTTTCGCAACTGCAATGTACGATGTATTAAGCAGGCGATGGATTATACAATAAAACTATTTTGTTAATAAAACATCAATTGTGTTCTGCTTATTAAGTATCCTGTCTCTCATACTTTGTGCAATAATAATTTTTTTACATATTTTGTTTCTTTTTGAGGTGCATATATACAAAAATTTCACTTTCACTATTGTGTAATCACAAAGAATACTTTGTAATTACACCTTTTGTAAAAATATTAATATAAAAAGATAAATAAAAACTCGGAAAATTTTAGGTAAAAAGAATTTTTAAATTTACCCGTTCCAAGTGATTTTTTAAGGTTTCTGAGCGCCTGCGATGTGGTAAACGGTCATTTATCTTTGATAAATACAAGTATTCTTTAAAAGCTTCAGCTATTGGATCTCTTTCCAAATCTTCACTAAAACAAGGTTTTGTTTTGAAAATTTTAGAAAGCTTTTTCGGTGAATATTCTTTTCTGAAATTTGTAGAGAAATTGCGAGTCTCATCTTCTATCTCGAGGAACATGATTTTTTTATTTCATACGTTAAAGATTTGTAAAGATATATCACATGTGCGCCGAATAAATATTAATATTAAGAGGTTAAATTTTAAATTGAATTGACTATCGGAAATAGGAAAATGTATTGAATAAACAATTTAATTTTGCAATAATTGAATCTACGGATTTCTATGTTGTTGCGTATTTTTATTACGAATATTTGCGTATTTTTATTTTTTAAAGCAATTTAAATTTTAGCAATGTTTTTATTAATTAAAATATATTCATACAATTAATCGTGTGATTATGTTTTTGCAAATTTTTCCATTTCAATCCTCAGCGGCAGCTTGAAGCTTTTGTAAAATGAGAGCTCGACGTTTCGCTGCCATCATTCTATTGACATTTTGCAAAATGACTTGACCGCCAGTTCGACCAATTGTGTCCTGATAACTGCACAATTGGCCGTGCAATCTTTTCGGGTTTGCATATCCGAATACTGTAAAGATAATATTGTTGAGGTAATGTCGAATTCCGTAAAATATTAAAGGAAAACTCACTTCTTGCAGCAGTGTACTGCATTCTTGGAACTTTTTCCGTATGCCGATTGAAATACAAATCCTTCAAATAAACTATCAATTCATTTCCCAAATCGAGTTCCTCGCCTTCACCTAAATCGGGCTCTTTGAATTGGATTTGATAACTGGTATGATAGCGGTCTAAAAGGAAATCTCTTAAGATTTTCTCTGCGTTTTCAACATTTTTCGATTCAACTCTCTCTTTGATTTCCCAATCAAGTATAGGTTTAATTCTGCATCGTTTGAACAGAAAATAAAGTTTATAATTTAAAATTACTTAATTCAATTTGCAATTAAAAATTTAATTTACAAATAATAATACCATTTTTTAGGAAAAATTTTCAAATAGCTCTATAGTTTAACTTACGGTTGTACTAAAGTATGTTTTTTTTTTAAATATTCTGATCGATACTCAGTAGAAAATGCCACACAACGCTTTTCCATTTTTGCTTAAAACTTTCTTTGAATAGCGAATTATATTAATTAATAAGCTGGTGGCTTTAAAAATCTTCAACTTACGGAAATTTTGAAAGGTTACAACTTGCGGTCTCAAAACCGCGGCGGGTGCCGACCTAACCTCGAAACAAAAACACAAGCGGACGACACAGTGCATCGAACACAGCGAATGCAATGGCAGTTTGTACCTCGATATTTTCGCAATTAGCGAGTGTAAAACATGTTGTCAAGTCCAGCGGTATGACGAACAATTTGTTATTGAGAATAACAAACGGCTTGGTAAAGTTGGACTTTGTTTAAAAATATTTTTATTTGTTCATAACCTTACTTGGAACCTTAGTTGCTTAAAATCTTTAATGTATTTAGATTAATTTTATTGTAATATAATTTTTTTTATTCATTTCATACCATGTGAATAATGTTTTTTTTCACACACTTATCCTGATTTAAGTTATTGGTAGATCTTTTAATATTTCAGTGAAAAAGTATTTTTTGTATTACATTACTTAATTCATTTTTAGAATCACGTTTCATTATATTCTACCAATGCTGTGGTGGAAATAAAGGAAACACAGGAAAAATCAAACAAGTATGCTGCAAGAAAAATGAGTAAAGCTATGATGGCTTACTTAGAAAGAGCTAAAGCTCATGGTGTGTATTAATTCAGGACAAATATTAATTACAATAAATTATTTTTATAACATCAGTCAATCTTGTTATATCGATAAAAACTTATTTTTTATTAGATGAATTTATAAAAAAGGAAAGACAGGAATATGAAATAGGAAAACGTCATTTAGCTAACATGATGGGAGAAGATCCTGAACTTTTTCAACAAGAAGATATTGATGTAAGCATTATATGTTAAACAATAAATTATATATACAGTTGGCCAGAATTTATAAAATATTTTTTATTTTAGAGAGCAATTGAATATTTACTTCCATCAGGATTATACGACAAACATGCTAGACCTATAATGAAGCCTCCTGAAATAATTTTTCCTCCCAGAAAAGCTGCAGAGTTTGATGGAACAGGAAGACCTTTTCACTCTTTCTTTTATACTACATGCCCAAATTACTACCAAACTCTTTATGTGAGTTAAAATTTATTTAAATTTTAAAAATGATTCATACTGTTAAACTCATTGCATATAAATTTGATTTCAGGATATTGTTGAACAAATGCAGATTTTAAATAAAATAGAAGATGAAAATATAAGCAAAGGAATAGCACCTGATCCAAATGTGCAATTGTAAGATTTCATATTTGTTACATAATTTTATTAAATTTTATTTCCAGCATACATTTATGTGAATCTCTTCAATTATTCAATTTTTTTAGCGATTCCACAAGTTCAGATTGGATAACTCAACATGATTTAGAAAAAATGCTTTTGGAAGAAGTGTACATAAAGGATGTAAGATTATCAAATTACTTATGAAATTTAAAAATGTTTTTAATATAATTTATTATAATTTTGTTTACTTTTTTAGTATGAATATTTTATTGCAACAATTCAAAGACTAGCCAATCATCCTTATTCTTATCATGCCAAAGACTTTCTTATGAAGTATAGAAGAATAAGGCACACTCTTGTAACCTCGTTAACTATTCCTGAGGTATTTAGACATTTACATTAGATGCTTAAAAAATACATAATTTCAAAGCATTCTAAAAGCTTCATATAAATATTTTCAGTTGGAGTATGATTCCGATGGTAGACCATTTATCACAGTTCCAAGTAAGTAGTTTCAAAATGCTGAAAAAATGGTTATCATAATAGAATGAAAAGAGTTTATGTGAATCCTTAATGTGCAGATTGTCAGAGGAAAACAGCTTTTGGCTCTGTAACAGTTCGAGGCAATGGTACGGGTAAAATTAAAATAAATGGAAAGCCCATAGTTGACTATTTCCCGCATAAGCAGAACATCGAGCAGGTAAGATTATTATAGCTTTATTGAAATTTCAATCACCTTTTTGGTTTTCTTATCATCCATTTAAATTTAAAATTATTTTCTGACTCAGCGTGCATAAAGTTATTCTTTACGCATTTTTCAAATACAATATGCAATTTTAAGCCCACTGAATAAAAAAATAACGTTCACGGTACGGGTATAATACACACTTGTGTGATTCCAAAACATTCGAGCCAGTGCAGTCGAATCGAATGTATGGCCATCATTCATGGGTGTAAAATTTTATGCTCTTGATAAGAAAACTACTATTATTTTATTTCTCTTTTGATATTAAGTAACATACAAAATTATATGTTTTGCATGGTGATCAAGACATTTTTCCGAACGAACGTAAAATTAGAGATAATTTTTGAAGACTAATATTATCAAAAATAAAAAAAAAATTATTTTTTACTTCAATGTGCGTAAAGTGGTTCTTTTATACGTACTTTTTAAATTTTGCAATTTGCGATTATAATAATATTCTTAAAACGCGCGTAATTTATATTCTTATATGATTTCAAATCACTGGGATCGGTGCGGCCAATCTTTGTGATCGTTAATTACACGGATATCAAATTTTATGTCTTTGTTACGAAAACTATACTACAATAGTAAATTAGTATTAAAATCATATTAATTTAGGCCTCGAGGGCGTGAACTTTGTTGCAAACAGTATTTTTTACAATGAGTATGTAAAATATTCATTCAACGCCGTTTTGAGTTCGCACTTTATACACGGCCAGAGAGACGACATGCGTGAAGTAACGCTTCGCGCACTAACGGAGTTACGAAACTTTTTATTACGTGACGTGAAAGAAAAAATTAAAAAGAGGTTCAACATCTCAATATTTACGTCAGGTAAGTCATTTTTTTACGTTACGAAACTTAATTGTCATCCTTATACTATTTTACGGCTTGCGAAGAAATGAAATACAACAGATCGCATATCGAACCCTCACTCCAAAAGAAAAAAGAATAAAAACAAAGCCTAAATCATCCAATTCGGCGATGGAACCGGCAGCCTTCATTCAATTTCATTTCGAGTACACATTTGACAGAGGGATAGCAAAAAACAGGTGATATACAGAAATCTGACAGCCCGCGAAAAAAGATTTCCACTCGCGTCGCGGGGAATCCCGTTAACCATTACATCAGGCGAGTATCGTATCCTCCGTATTAGCATGGCGAAACTTTCTAAAGCCGCCTGTTTTGCCGTTCTTTTTCCGGTTCTTTATAATACCGCTGCGAAATTTTTAGACGCGGAACACCTTGAGTTCGATCGTCGGGTTCGAATTTACGACGGCGGACGATACATTGGCCTTCGCATTCGAGAGGATAATTTCGTTTGTTTTGGGTTGTGTAACGTTACAGCGGGATATAAAGTTTTGAAATTACGGTAAAAATATTTAAAAAGCGACAGGATTTTTTTTTGCGAACGTTTTATAGACGAAAAGTGTATATGAATTTCGAAGATTGGTAAAAAAAATCCTGTAAAATGTATTAATATTTGATTAATAACTTCAGGGATTCTTAAGACACAAATCTTTAATTGTAAGTGATTGATAAGAATTGGAAAAATCTTAATTCCTTAAAACAATGACCTCATCTTAAATTCGTCTTTTAGCCTACTTTTAAAAGGATTGATGTATGTGGTTATGTAAATAAAGTATGCTTGAAATTGAATTTAAATTTTCGATGAAATCATTCATCAAGAGAAGCACGTTTGACACAGAAAAGTTTTCACCTTACTCACCAAGTATCAATATTTATTAATTGAATTCCAGTAATGAAATGCATTTTGAACTTTTTAAAAAATACGTATACATTTACAACAGTAAATCACTATTGTAATTTCAATGAAAAGTTTACTTGTGCATCGTTAAACGGAAGTAAAAAGCAAAAATAAAATGAGCATTATGCATTCCTCACGAACAAGTCTATAAAACTCGAATGGAAAAAATAGCATTTCAAGGAATCGAAGCTGAAGCAAATTCAAAGAAAAACTAAAGAAATGTAGTAATTAAGTTAAAGATTTTATCCGTAAAAATTATATGAAATTTTATACATTAAAAGCACGTGTAAATCACACAAAGAATCTAAATCATTCAAAGTCCTTTCGCGACGAAAAACATTTTCAGCATCTTTTCCTCAATCCACCTCCGTCCCACCCATAAACCCCCCATCGCCGCAAAAAGAAACGATCCGACGCGGGAAATCCCGCGCATAGCAATTGCCGACGTGCCCTCGCACGTAGACCTCTCTTTTTTTTTCATTTTCTCGCCTTCCCGATGCGTGCCAAACGGCAAGTATTTATATAGTGAAAGGTATACGCATTGCGCGCGAAAAATTCGACCTTGGGTGCGCGCGACCGATTCCGATTCAGGAGGATCGGATGCGCTTCGGCGACGACGTCCCACCGGGGTTATTTATTAGCGGCGCGCGGAAGAATCGAGTCGCGGGTTTATGTAAGGATGTTTTTGTGCCGGACGAGCTGTGAATCTGCGCGGATGAGCTGCCGTGAAACGTGATTGACGCGGTAGGAAGTCAATGCGGTTCAGGATTTTTGATTGTTTGGCAGGCTTTGATTGTTCGCTCTCCTTTTTTTTTTGTTTCAGTGTGTTAAAATTATAGAATTAATGAAAAATAAGTTTGATTGAAACAGTTCAAAGTGGTGAAGATTTTTATATTTGTATATATTCATGTTGCGAAATTATGTTTTTCGAAAGGCGCTTTTGGCAGAGATAGCAAAATTTATGACCTCATAAATAAATTAAAATGGAAAAAATTAAAGCTATAAATAATGTTAAATCAAATAAGATTAACTTTTCAAATCGTCGAAATCCATTTATTAATTATCAGAAACGCGATCGCCCAGTCAATAAATCAACTTATCGACAATTTACATCAAATTTCCACGCGATCCATCACTTATTTCGTTCGAAATCTCAAAAACTATTCTACTCGAAATCGTCGTTTTTCGACAACTACACCTAATGAACCCTCCCGGCTAATGCGCGCTTTGAATGGAACAATTGACCGGCTTAATTCGTCACTTTGCTCGGCGCGCTCAAAAACCCCGTCGACGCGCGTTTAAAATAGAACCTGTCCGGCAATTTCGTTCGCGGCTGAGGACGCTAACGACAAGTTTGTTACTTCGCGCTCGCGGAATGCGTAAGCTCGGCGTAACATTTACGGAGGGGCCGAGCTTCCGTCCTGCGCTGATAACGAGATTCTGGGAACAGGATCGAGTTCTCTGCAGACTCGAGTGATTTTTTTGTGCGCTTGGCAAAGGGGCAAAAGGATACGGAGTCACTCCAATTGACTCTATGGAGATCAGTGTAAATGACGTTTATATACTGGGACGGCGCAATCGAGTCGACGCTAGTTTCGCTTCTGGAATAATCGCGCGGCTTTTCTGTCGTTGTCGCGAGTAAGGGGTAAGGGATAATGTGATCGTTACGAACTTGTTTGTAAAGATTCGGTTTACTTTAAACTGGAAGTCGCAGTTCCTTCGTTATCGAGTGGCATAAAAAGTGGCCACGGAACGGATAGGAAATATCCACACGACTCGGCTGCGGAATTTGCTTTGATTTAGACGTTTTTTAATCAAAAGAATTGCTTTCGATTGCTTCGTTTTATTACATCGTTTCATATTCAGTCTTATTTTGCACACATTAAGTCTTAAGCAAATATGAAGCAGCCATAAACTGGTTTAAACAGTTTTTTCATACATTATATCTTATTTTATATGATTTTCGCATCTTCGGGTTCACATTTGCGAGGCGGTTTGTATCAAACTCTCGGTTGTGTGTGTTCCTAAATGGATCTCCGCAGGTTGGTTATTGCAAAGTTACGCGCAAATCTGCCGATTTGTTAAGGGATTGCTCGAGTGCTTCCTTTTTAGATTGCACACAAATTTTATCAATCTTAGAAATGACATGTAAAAGTTTCATTAAATGAGACGTCGTGCTTAAAACATTTTTTAAATTACTTACATGAAAAAGCAAGTTGTATAATAAATAGTCATTTTTTTTTTAAATTAAATGTAATTTAATTATTAAAAAAAGTTTTTTGCGAAGACAGCAGAAAATAAAATAAGCAATAAAGTTCTCATAAAAAAATCTTTCGCTTATACAGGAAGCTAAATCATAACGAAAATTTAAACAGTAAATTTGGTTCTAATTTTCCGTCAATCAAAGTCATTACGATGTTTGTACCGGCTACACTCACGATGTGTATCTCATAAAAGCGAACCGAGTATTACCATTCGTCCATGACACGGCGTATTCTTTGAAGAAGACTCATAGAGTTAAATAACTGATCGAGTTAGCACTGATCTATCCGTAATTAGCAGATGGCTCAATAATTCGTTGGCTGTAGTTACAAAACTCGTTTGCGCCGAAACGACGTTATTAGTGCAACGAAATAAGATTGCGGCAGCATAATTTTCAAAATTTTTATTTAGTTATACTTTTTTTTTATTTACGACGCGATATACATTCCTTGCGCGGAACAAAATCAACACGGCGATGAAAGTTGAATATCTGGGATGTTAGTCATCGACAGACAATTCAATGGCAAAAACAAACAAAACGAAGTGGTTGTACGAAAGGCATAGTTTTCATTTACTTTCTCATCTACCCGAGAAAGCAAGGAGTTGTAAAATTTAACTTTTGTTTGATAAAGAACAATCGAAAAACTTAAATACAAAACTAGATTTTGAAATAAACAAGAGGCTTTTCAGTTTTTAAGAAAACTGCGAAATTCTTCGAAGGAAATTACCCGCAATAAATGACACATTTCACATGAGATCGCTTATACAGTTACAAGGAACAAAAGAAATTCTCTCTGTCGAGACACGCCATTCACATACTGATGAGAACTCCCAAATCTTTAGTTACACGAAATACCGTCACCAAATTTAGCGTAATTAATTAAAATGTGCAGTAATTTCTCAAATATGAATCACGAAGTTGCCTTAATTACGTTATATTTTATTGAAAATCAACTCACGCATATTACAATACATCATAATATATTACAACAATCCCCAAAGAGCTTCTTTACCTTCAACCTACATTACAGCCGCCAAGTCCCGAAAAACTTCCGGCAAAAACTCCATTCCTCCCGATCGAGCCCAAAAAACCTCTTGAAACCCTTCCCCCCCCCCAGCCGACGTACAAAAACGATCCCCACTAGCAAACACACAGAGTAGGGGCTCCCGGCGATAATCCTCAACCGGTCTGCGTTCTCTCTCTCTCTCTCTCTCCCGATCGGCCGAAGCGACTCATCATCCCGCTCGCGGCTCAGTTTGAGCGCGCGCGCCGTTCTCCGATGTTGTCGTCGTCGCCGGCAGTCCGCGCACTCAAGCCAGCATGCCGCTCGCGTTCTTGCCGCCACCCCCGCAGATCAGACTGACAGGCGCCGGCTCCGCCAGGTCTTACTTCTATCTCAAGGTGAATTATCGCCCGCAGAGGGCTTCCTTTACGTTGCACACGGCGTTTCTTGGAGTGGACCGTCGCGTGTCGGGAGCGGAGGAGGATGGTTTTTATGGTGACGCGTTAAGGTTCGAGATCGGTTTGGTTTATCAGTGACGGCTCGGTTGATTTGCGAGTGATTTTGGGGTTTTTTTTTAAAGCTGCCTGTATGATTGAAAAGGCGGCACAAGTAACTTTTCTTCTGATATACGTTCACTCCAAGAAATTCGAAGCTGCAGTAGAGATCACGAAGGCTTGAAAAGAGATATTAATTTTTTTTAGTAAGTCGAGAGGTTGCACATTATTGTAGGCAGAATTTCCTTAAAAAAATCTATGGTTTTTAATTCATTTTAATATTATTTTTTGTATTGGGAAACTGAAACTTAAAATTTTGTTTTTCCGAGGAGTAGATCATTTTAGATAACTTCAGTCGTTAACTAATTAAATGCAATTTGCTAGCAACATTATTTAATTTAAAAAATAATAGAACGAAATCAATATATTTTTATTTTGATACAGATGTCAATTCACGATAACATCGTACTTCGCAATTGGTTCCTTTTCTCTTTCTCCGCCGTCAAGTAAATGAATGCATCGTACAACCCGACGACTCGCCATCATCTAATTTTTTGCCACTTATCAATTTAACTCATTTAAAACTGCATTCAATTAGCAATTCCCTCCTCCCAATAAAAGAAACCGCCATCGAATCCCAGAGGTCCCTCCCTCGGCTTTCGCTCTCGCCGAAACCCGCACCGAAAAGCCAAAAAAAAAACTCCCCTCCCCCCCGTCGACGCGCGAGCAATTCGCGCAATTTGCGGCGGCGATCACGTGATCTTTCCCATATCGCGTTGGGCGGCAGGCGGGCACATCGGGAATTGGTGCAGTGGGTGCCTCAAGGTTGCGCGCGATGATACCCCGACCGACGCGACATTTCACATATATAACGCCGAGATTGCCGTGCCACAAGTCGCGGAGCGCAATTGAGGTTATACTTGCGCCGCTGCCTTTGCTCGTTGGGAAATTACGTTTTTCGAGAATGGACAACTGTGCAGGATGAGCCTGATCGCGGGGGAAGGGTTGTCTTTTTTTCGGTGGGTGGAAGGAGTTTCAGGGTTGGCGATTGAATCTCGCTGTTCGAACGCTTTCGAGTTCTTGGAACGGTGATTTTTTTCGTATTGATTTAATTCGTTTAGCAAATTTTTGGAGAAAGTGGAAGAGATTGGTAGCCAGATTGAAGCAAATAGATTAGGCGTCATTCGATCGAGGAGATTGCGGCTCGTTTATCGCGAAATAATACTTTTAATTTATTGCATTAAGCATATTGGTATCTGTTTGGACGATCGGTATAAATTTATGATAGGGATAATAAATCGAGAAAAAATTGCAAAATTAACTAGACGTCGTAATGATTGTAAAATCTCGAGAATATAATTAAGAAACATTAGACTCTTTCATTGTTGTTTTAAAACACTTATATACAATGAATTGATTTGTCATCTCAAAACGGCAACGCAATTAATTTAAAATAATAGTCGACACTCGAACTGTTTCCAACTGTCGATTAGCCTTCTACGTTGCAAGTGATAATTAATGAAGGTTTACCGCCTCTTATCTTAGGAATGCTTGAATGAAAATTTGTACTAATGCAGCTTGTTCAAGCATCTTCATTGAAATTATAAATACTTTAGTGATCAAGTAGTTGTCCACTTGACACCCATAAAGTATTTTAATAGAAGCGAACGAAAAATGTCAGTACGATCGGTATCGAATGCAAATCACCTTCAAAGTCGATAATGCGCAAGTTATAACAGCGCCGAAATCGAAAATCGCGATAGCTCGCACGTATATTTATCCTTATCGTCACCTTTTTCTCAAAGTAAACAGCTGCGATCGAATGCAAATCTCGCTTGATAATCGACACGGTCGCAGCGGTATTATTGCTGATCCGTAAATCAAGTGCTCGTCCCGAAATATCAAACGGAATTTTATTATTTTTGTGCATTATATATGCAGTAATATTACTGGCGGATCGAAATAAGAAACTGATGATCTCTGCTGTCTAAATCTAATTTATTATGCGACGTTTTACCAAGTTTTTGCAGATACTAAAAATAAGTCATAACAGGTTGGCCAAACTTGTTTTAATTTTACGGTTGTAACAATTTTAGATTAGCAACATAATTTAAATAAGCGCCTTTTATATAAACAGGTTATGCAGTTGTAACTTATATATTTTTAGTGTTTGAAAAGGAATAATTAATAAATCTAGCCGAAACGTCGAACGACAAAAAATTTAGACGGCAGAGATCGGTACTTTTTTATTTCAATTCAAATTTATTATTTTCAATTTGTTTAATATTAATCAATTCTAAAAAATTTAGATAAGCGAGAGGAATTATATAATTAAATTGCACAATAAAATTGTTGATTTCACGCATATTTTATTTACGCAAGAAGAAACCAGCCTCGTATTAATTATGTATTGTTTTCGAGGAATAAAATTTTGCAATCACCAGAAATAATTCTTTCTCATCATTAAGAACAATTCAGTTAGTGTTTAATCATTCATTACGTAACACAACACTTTGTACAGCAAATTTCAAAAACATTTTCGATTTTAACTTTCCCCTCTTGAAGATCCTTTGCGGTGTTTAGATGTACATTGTCCATACTTACGTATGAGTTAACCGCCTTTACATCTCTTCATAACAGTTGAGTCTTACTCTTATTTTTAGAACGAGACTTGTACCATAAGATACCAGCATTCGACTGTCACTGTCTGTCCGCGAAAGAATAACATTTAGAGAATTTAATGATTTTTTTCATTAAATTAAAGAAAATTTATAACTGCACTAAAACCAATGATCTCTATATCAATCATCTTCCTAAACAGCTTTATCCACCTAATCCAACCCGGCATCACAAATCCAGCAGTTAAGCAACAATTATCCCCGCGGCCGCAATTAAAGCGAAACAGCAGGAAATTGCGCAGCGGTCGCGACGAAAATCCCTTAGGACCGATCGTTCCATCGCCGCGACGACCGCTTAATTATCTCCTCGTTGAAACCGCGCCTGCCCGCCGTCGAACCTCCAGACAGTCTCGCGCGCGCTCGTTCATCCCAAGTCCAGCTGAAACCAGCTGAAATCCGAACGATCGACTTTTCGCGCATTAAATTTGCCCGCCGCCGCCGCGCTCGGCGTCCCGCGGCGAAACGAGCTGAATTTGGTAAATAAAATGCAGCGGCGGCGGCGCGTTATTACAATATACGAACGCTGCACCGCAGCGGCCGGAGCCCCGGCGGAGTGGCGCGCATCAACCGTTCGGAGAACGGGAGCATAGCTAATGCCCGCCGCGCGGAGCCCGACGATTTTCCAATTGACATTCGCTCGGAGAAAAGTGACGTATTGCGCGCTGAGCCCGCGCGGCGAAGCCGAAGGAAGATCCAATTGTTGCCATTAAAACCTGCGCGTACCTATATGCGCCTTTGCCTTTTCGACGATATCATTGTCATCGCGACGGGAATTTCAGTCGCTGGGAGGATTTGCGGATGATTTTTAACTGATTTTTCGAGTATGTGCACGGAGAAAAAGTCTCGGTAAAAATTACTATTACTATACTGTTTAGAAAAGCGAGCACAGACTGCCAAAACCCAAAAAATTACCATACTTTTTAGTGAATTTTAATGAAATTTTAGTAAAAATTTATCTAATTTTATTAAATGTTCTTGAAATTTCAGTAAAATTTACTAAAGCATGGGACTAAACTAGAATTTCTTAACTTGCCAGTCTCTTAGGAAATAACCCAAAAGCCATTCGTCGTCGACACGTTTCCTCTCTACTAATAAAGTCAATAATTTGTTTTCGCATAATCAATGGCTCGACGTACACCGAGTCCAACGACTGCGGGGTCGGACCCCCGAACGAGCGAGAGACGAAAAGAGCGAGAGAAGGCCTTTGATCGGGGTGTCCATTGCTTTTGACGAGGGGATAAAAAAAAGGGTTCGGATTTCAATTGACGAAAGGAGTGCGTCTTACCGCGGGTCGGCGGTGGCGTATACATATTCATCGCGACCTTGGCCTTGCACGCGCAGAAACCGCGTCGCGATCGCCGAGGAATTCGAAATATTTCGTTTGGAGGAAACGGACTTCCGTTACGAGGAGCTAACCGGCCGCTTTAATTCGTTAATTGCCGGCTCTGAGCTCGAGCGGTGTTCCACTGCGGGACGAGCCGCCGCTGTGACTTTGGTGCCGATTGATCTTTATTGGCTGTTGATTGCGTTTTGAGTAAGAGATTTTTGTATGCACTGGGTTCCGCTTTACACATGTTTATTGCACGTGTTGTTTGCGATGTTGACCGATACTTTCATCGTTGTGCCATTCCAGGCATCGTTTAGTCTTGCTTCATCAACAGTCTTCTTAAAGAACGCACACAATTATTCGAGTCGAGTCGAGGCAGAATGTTTGCTTTCAATGGCATCCGTCGCGAGTATTGCCTTCGGCGTTTAAGCACGTTTACAGTTTTTTCATCGCGAAAACAGCAAGTGCGATAAAGCACACGCTGCGATCGTCGGTTTGTAAGGAAATACCTGCTCAATTGCTCACGGCTCTTGTTCGCCGTGAAAAAAAGCAGGAATTGTTAATTGGATTTTACTGCTAAGTATATATACATGCGTCGCGTCTTAGGTTGTTGTTCCAGCATTGCTGATCTATTTATGCTGTTCCTTCTGCTCTTGTTAAATTTTTAATTTCTCTCTTTTGCGCGTCGTCTTATACGGGCAGTTGGAAATTACGCCGGATGTGTACTGTCGGAGAGGATAGAATCAAATAATAGTTGCTGTTATGCCGATGCCGTTGGGTTTTTTCTTCGTAATTAGTGTTTTATGAGTTGCAGAATGCGCTATTTAATGAGTTTTTTATGCTCTAATGTTGTGGACGTAATAACAATTTACAGCAGGATTTTTTATGGTTAGATGCGATTTCAAAATTTCGAAATGTAGAAGCGGAAGCTGTTCGCAGTATTGTTGCTGGATAAAAATATTTTGTTTTTCTTTTTTATTTAGTTAATGACTGAATCATTACTACGATTTGATGAAATAACTACAACTAATTCACTTCCTGAATAATAATAAGTTATTAAAGTTTAACCATCATTCATTTACAGGTTCATTGAATTAATTAACGTCCGGTAAAACAACTTAAATAAAAGTTGCAGATTTCTATATTTCTTTCCAAGCCAAAACATAGTAGAATCCAATATGCACTCGCAAGTAAAGCTTTTAACATTTAAAACAACTTTTCTTTTAGTGATCGCACCAGTTCATAGGCGCCACCGCTCATCATGGCGGACGACGGCAGTAAGCAGCAGTTCAACAAGGCCTTCCCGATCCTCTCGTCAGTGGTTCGCAACAAGCGCGTGCAGCTGGAGCGCAGCGCCAGCAGCATCCAGCTTCCGGCCTCGGCGATGTCGCTACTTCGCAAGTCGAAAACCTCCTCCTCGTTGTTCATCAGCCGATGCCTCGGCAATAAACCGCGGCGCTCGTCCTCCATAGACGAGAGCGACGAGCCGCCCTGGAATCACGAGGACCGCTGCATGGACTACGGCACTCCTCCTCCGATAGAGGAGCCGCACTGCTACTCGATGTGTCTGAGCGAGAGTTCCTTCTCGGAGGAGAGCAGCTGCTCCGTCCAGGTGACCAGAGATTTCATTAAGACTCTGCTCACCGAGCATACCAGGACACTGGGCTGCAGGCTACACATATTGGAAGATTTGGAGACCGGTAAGATCGACGCTAAGACGGTGGAGAAGTATTTGGAGACTTGTAAGAAGCCGCAGGAGATCAACGCTTTGTTGCTTTATGCTAGCTTTCTTGGCCATGGAGATCTTGTACCTCTCCTCCACAATCACGGTGCTGATCTTAATCACACAGAACTGGAATTAGGTATGACGGCGCTTCACCTCTGTGCCTTCAGCAATTGTCTGTCGGGAGTTTGTTATCTTTTGGAAAACGGTGCAAGTGTAAACTGCAGAAAGTCCCATACAGCTTATCACTTCGCTGCGTTTGGTAACGCTGTAGACGTAGCCAAGTACTTCATGCAATTGGGTTGGAGTCAAGAGTCTCCTTTAGGCGAGGAAACAGTTCTCCACTCCGCAGCAAGAAATAACTCACTGGATGTCTTGAAATTAATAGCCCCCAACAATCTTACGATTAATCGTCTGGACAATACCGGGTACGCAGCAATTCACTACATCGCCGAACGAGGTGACTCCACCGCTCTCAAAGTTCTACTATCTGCTGGGTGCCTGGTAGACGTGTCAACGCGAAAGGGTGAAACAGCGCTTCATTTAACGGCTGAAGCTGGTTACGTGGAGAGTCTCGAACTTTTGTTAGCTAAAGGTGCTAATCCAGCTTTGAGGAATAGGAGAGGTCAAACGCCACTTCATCTCGCTGCTAGAACGCATTCTTTGGAGTGCGTTGAATCATTGCTTCAACATTCGGGTAGCGATCCTAACTTGGAGGATGACGATGGTAGAACAGCTTTACACGTGGCTCTTGGAAGATCGCTACTTGCTTATGACGTGACCGAAATGTTAATTGGATGGAAAGCTCAAGTTAATAAGGCAGACAAGTACGGATACACGCCACTTCATGTGGCCGCGTTGAATGAACTATCACAATGTGTAGATGTTTTAATACAGCACGGTGCGGATCTTAGTGCAAGAACAAAAGGTGGAACTAGTGCCTTATCGATTATTTTAAGAAAAACTCCATCGTCTCTGAACTGTTTCAAACAGAGGCTAGATGCTTCCATTAGTTTACATCAACACGGGTCTGCAGCGGGTGAAGTTGAGTTAAGACTTGACTTTCATCCTCTGCTGCAACATCAACAACAAGGAGAAATCGGCTACTTAGGAACTTTTGTGAAGGAGGGTTATAAAGAAATTCTAGAACATCCTCTTTGTCAATCATTTCTTCATCTTAAGTGGCAAAAAATCCGAAAGTACTACGTAGGTAGGCTTCTTTTCTACCTTATGTACGTACTCGTATTGACAGCATGGGTCATAACAGCATTAGCGCACAACTGCTACAATGAATCACATGGACAACTTGACAATTCGAGTAGGCCATTGTGTGCGAATTCAACTGGATTGAACGGATTCCTTTACAGGCATCCCGTTGTTTTGGAAGTGGAATGGTACGCCCTCGTAGTTCTTACAGTTCTCGAGGGTCTTCGGAAGCTTATGGGCATCCTCACGTATTCCAGCGTGAGACAATTCTTTACGCAGGCAGAAAATATGGTCGAGTGGTGTGTTATCGTTAGTGTTTTTGCCACCTCC
The DNA here is from genome assembly GCA_900474335.1 of Ormyrus nitidulus. NCBI lineage: Eukaryota > Metazoa > Arthropoda > Insecta > Hymenoptera > Ormyridae > Ormyrus > Ormyrus nitidulus. The sequence continues at coordinate 32,004 of UCOL01001246.1, forward strand.
TTTGTTTTTACGGGCAGGACGTATACTTGGCAGAGTCACGTAGGAGCCTTCGCCGTGCTCTGCGGTTGGAGCAATCTCATGCTGATGATCGGCCAATTGCCGATGTTCGGTGCTTACGTGGCAATGTTCACAAGTGTGCAGGCCCAAGTGTTTAAACTCCTTCTTGCCTACGCTTGTCTTTTGGTAGGCTTTACAGCAAGTTTTTGCGTGATATTTCCGCGATCTAAATCATTTAGCAGTCCTCACACAGGCCTGATAAAGGTACTAGTCATGATGACGGGAGAACTGGATTTCGAGGAATTGTTTTTCCCTGGTGAGGAGGAAGGAGGCAGGCCTGTTGATGTTGGAGGCACTTCCTGGATTTTACTTCAAGTTTCGGCTCAGTTATCATTTGTTCTTTTCCTCCTCTTTGTCACTATAGTTCTGATGAATCTTTTAGTGGGTATCGCTGTACACGATATCAAAGGCCTTCAAAAGACTGCAGGTCTGGCTAAACTAGTACGCCAAACTAAGCTCATCTGCGATTTGGAAACGGCCTTATTTTTGGGTATTTTACCACAGTGCCTAATGAAACTTTTGCGTTGGACCGCTCTTGTTTTACCATCACCGCTCAAAGCTGTTCTCACTGTCAGGCCTCTGAATCCGCGAGAAAAACGACTACCGCGGGACGTTCTCACAGGTGCATATAAAGTTGCTAGAGAACGAAAGGAACGACATTTCTTTTCGTCAACATTATCCAGTAAAAGAAGCAATAGCACAATTTATGGCTATCAAAAATATGAAACGAACTTATCCGTAAGGCGTAGGACTATAGATAAGACCATAGAAGAGGATACAACGACGCTAGAAGAAGCTGCAAGGCTGAAGGAAGAAGTTGCAGAATTGAGGAAGATTTGTGAAAGCAATAACAAACTTATTCAGGAGTTAGTTAAAACAATAGCTCTTGTGAAATGACTTTAATTACTCTTTGTAAGATAATAATAATGGGGTCACGGTATAGCCAAGATAATCTGTAAAATTTCTTAGCTTTTAAAATTTTCATTTTTAAACAAGATGTTATAATTTTTTGCAATTTCTAGTCATACGAATTGGAAAATATGGATTGTTTTTATAATAATATGTTTATTTTAATATTATTAATGTTCTTGGCATTGCCACCGATTTAGTACGGGACCAATGTATCAATAGTCGTACAAAAAAAGCTGTAAGTTCTCGATAATTTTTTGATAAGTATTATGAATTTTCAATCATTTTTTTATGAGATAAATAATATTAGAGCTATATCTTCGTGCTTTTTATCAGTACTAAGAAAGCTGATAGTTTTTCGTTATAGAGTTAGTAATTTATGCTTTATTGAAATATTTTTAAATATTTTTCATGACACCATAGTAGGTATTAGAGAGATCGAAACGTTTTGTACAGTGTAAATATATAAAGTGTAAGTATAACATTGTAAGTACTTGGATTTCAATCATTTTAAATATCATCCAATGAAATTTTTGATACAGATATATTACAGATATATTTTTTAGCACTATTGTATAAATTTAATAATAAAAAATATTGTGATTGAGATCAAAGTGCTATACTCTAAGCTTAGAATTCTTTTGAATTAAAACAAACGAAATTATAGGGCTTTATACAATGGTATTATTAATAACTTTGACAATAAGAATTTAAATTTCATTCTCTAGTTATATATTACCTATACTCTGATAAACTTTATATTTTTAAACGCAAAAATAATTTTTCTAATTTTTTACAGTTAATGATCATTAATAAAAGTGAATTTTAAATACTTGATGCAAAATACTCTATTAACTATGATTTTCAAAAAAATTTTTAATTGCATTTTCCACCATTCACTAATTATATATTTTTAATAATTTGCTATTATTTCATTACTGGAACGAAAGTAATTGAAGTAATTATTTTTGGGTGTCTAAAAATACAAAAAAAATTGTTGGAATATTAAAATGCACTATTATTTTATTCATGATAATACTATAATTTTAATTATAATTATAACAAGCACGGTGGACTGTTCAGAAGAAAGAGTGAAGTAATAGACTAATTTATTAGTTTTATAATTAGAGCGTAATCTTCCAAATTTTTTATAGTTTATAAACAATTATTAGAAGCGTTTTCATCATTATATAATAAACAGTGTAGCGTTTTATAGCTTTTTGATATATGTATACTTAATAAACTTACTTTGTATTGCATACATTGAAAATTATAAATATATTTTTGTATGAATGTATCGATGAAATTTATGTAAAAAGTCGATTGAAAAAGAAAAAGTTTTTAAAAATCTATATCTTCTACGTTTTCCTTTTCTTTGTTACCTTTCGAAAAATAAATAAAGTACAGTATTTACTATTGATATTCTAAAACAAATTAAAAAATCAGTATTTTGATTAAGATTTTCTTTGGGCATAACATTTTTAGTTACTTTTTTACTTTCGGTTTTCAGTTTTTAGAAATTTAGTAGCTAATAGAATGAACTAATTTTCTGACATTTCGACGTAAGTTTAAAATATTTTAATAAGCCACTGTAACTTTAGTTATTTTACTTTAAGAAAACGAGAATAATTTAATTAGAATTGCAGTAGAGCTGCTATAGTTTTATTGTAACAGGTGCTACGCTTAAAAACCAATAAAATTGTTTCCAATAATTTTACGTAACAAATAAATTAGAATTGCCAGCCACCTTGTATCGCAGTGAGCGTATTATATTATTTCAAGAAAAATAAGCGAGCAGCAAATTGTTATAAAATTTTTTCGAAACCCTTTGTCAGTGTTGAAGTTGCGCATTTTTAATGTTGTTCATGCTGTATTAGGATCAGATCGAATACTCGTCTCTGCTTACAACATAGACGGAGTTGATAATGCACGATCTTAATTGTTATTAAATAAAATATTTGAAAATAATAACGTGTATTCTAATTTAATGTTTAACCAATAATTCATCCTATTGCAACATAACCTTTCTACTCCCTATAATAATTTTTGTTTTTATGTTAAATAAATTAACTTATGTTAGTAAGTAAAAAACAGCACTTCAGTAATATACGACTGTCATTTATGCTTGGGTAAGTTTAAAAAAACAATATTCTGATCATTCATTTGAAATGACTAAAAAAAATGTATTTGCGGTTTCACTAAACGATTGTCAGAGACATCAACCCAATACGAGGAAAATCAATTTATTTCACGCTTAAATTTTGACAATTCTCAAATTAGAATATCATCTATATACGAAATTTTTCCATTACCTACTTAGCGAGACCGCGGCGCGATTTCTCAAGCTTAAGGACGCGCAGTTTAAAATCCATTAACCTTTAGAATACGGCAGAAACGTATTATTCAAAACGTCTAAACAGGAAATTTGCACTTTATTCGCATATAATCCTTTCGCAAGCGCGCCGTAAAACACATCATCTCGGCCGCGAGTCCTCGTTCATCGACGCGCGGCAAGGAGGTAATAAAAAAGAGAACAGAGGAGCGCGTTTCGACTTTTGCGCAATTCTTACCGTCTGGCTTGCTGTAAAACATTCGACATTTTTTACTCAAGGATCGTCGCTCGTTTTGCGTCGAACTTTTGAGGTTGCGACTGGGAGAAAAATTATCTGAAATATGTTAAAAATTTCAATAATATATGTTAGTTCAAAAACAAAGAGCTTCCAATTGCATAATTGTTAGAAAATGGAACACTATTATTAAGACAGAACAATAGCATCAGCTTCAAACAAATAGTTTTTTCTTTTCAATTGGACATCCTTTTTTATTTATAACGTCCGATTAATGCAGTTTTCTCATCTGAAAACAAACTGGAATCTTAATTTAAAAAGAATGCTAATTCAATAAAAACCGTGACACCGCGGATGCTCAAAATGAACCATGGCGGTGCAAATTGTGCAGTCATAACAGCATCGACAAAGAGTGTAAAAATAAATCTTTCAGTTAGACGTACAATTAAGTACACGTGTTTTCAGGAAATTGCAGTTCTGGGACTTTGAACATTTGCAGACAGATTTGTGACTTTGTTTTTTTTAACAGGTTGTAAAACGTCCGGCGACGACGATTGTATGACTTTTAATCAAATTAGATGATAAGTTGACAATTCGAAGCCGGACGCGATAACTGCATGCATTGATTACTTTGATCCGTCTTGTCGCGGTTCGGATTTTTATAACGGGATTAATTTCGATCCGCATGAGATTTTAGCACCGGCTGATTGCGACACGTGCCGGTATAACGCATCCTTTGATGTATAAAAGCGAATAAAATGTTCATGAATGTATTTTAAGATTCAAAGTGAATACTTCTTACACGGAGAAAAATTGTATAGTAAACATTACAATAGTACATTTTAATTTGATCACAGTCTGTAATTTTTGTAGATGGTAATTTTTTAGATTTTTACAGTCTGTGATCAATTAAAATGCAATATTGCAATTTTTACTAGAAAATTTTTCTCCGTGTATTGACCTTTAAAAACGTGGGTTTTCATGTTCAATATTTAACCTTCAAAAGTTATGTTATGGTTCAGTAAAATATTAATGGATTTCAGTTTTTGCTGCAGAAAACTACGCAGATCACCGAGAAAAAGATTCAACGGATTCAAAGATTCAAAATAACATAAATCAAATTTTGCCAATAAATATATTATCAAATGAGAAACTAATGCTATTCAATTATAAATCTCGGTTAATCATAGCAGCCAAACGACAAATTCCCTCATTTAACCAAAGAAACATCTCGAATCGCAGCTCGAGTAAACGTTTCCAATAAATCATCCAGCAATTCCGTCGAAACCCGCCTTACAAACACCTCCGTTAACAATCGCCGGCCAGCATACGGAGCTTACGTTCGATATTTCCCAACGCCTCGTCATCCGGGCGTATTTACAAAACCCGCGCGTATACTTTGATTTCGCATTAAGGAATCGGAGCTCCCGAGCAGGCTCATAGTCGTACCCGAGCTCGCTCACGTCGGAAGAAGGCCGCGCGCGCGAAAACGCGGAAGCGGCCGCCGTGCATCCGCCAGTCGCGTTGTACTTCCGTCGGGACGTGCGCGACATGGCGATTCGATTCGCGGAACCGCGAAGCGGGATATTCGGCCGACCGAGGTGCGTGCTTTTTGTCGGCGAGGCGAGATCGAGATCGACGTCTCGAGGGTTACGTCACTTTATGGCCCAATGATCGAACGTCGCGCGAGATTCCTCGGTGCTTTCCGAGGCTTTGAGCTTATCGATCGAACGAATCGGCAGGAAAGATCGCGGGGTGGATTTATTGGGGCTTAGATTACTGGGATTTTTGTCTTTTTGTGAAATTGAGGAAGGTTTGACGAGATTGTTTTCACGCCGGGAAAGATTGAGATGTTCGATTGGAGCGACTTGCAGATTTGATATTGGAGGACGACATAAGTTGATAATGCACTCGGTTTGATAATCTTGTCAACTAAGTGATAGATTACGCTTTTTTTAGTAGCAACTAATCAAGAATCGGTGTAATTTTACTTGTAGAGAGATAAAGAAAACTGGATGTTAAGTAACGATTAAGTGGACAATTATTACACAATGAACGACAAGATTATTGGATAAAAAAATATTTTAACACTTACTAATTAATGCAATATTTATGTACAATTTATGACAATTGTTATTTATTTAACGGATTGTAACATAATCAAGTTACAAAAGTACTTACATAAAGTAAAAAAGTTCATAAATTGCATATTTAAAGCTGACTGTATCAACAATAAATGCGGAAATTCTAAAATCTTTTTAATTTATTAGTAGTATTTGAATTAGAACTGATAATGAACATCTTGATATTTTAAGCTCTTCAGCAAGTTCGAAGCTTTTCAACAAGTTTCATCTATTTACGATCGATATCAGTGCCATTCGTTTCCATTTTTCCTTTTCAGCAAAATAATCGGAATGTCGTAAATTTAAAAAGTTCAATGAGATCACTGATTTAAGAAAAACAAATTTATTTATTAATACAAATTTAACTGAAAAATATTTAGCTTTTAAAAAAGATAATAAATTCAAGTATTAAAAGTCCGAGTTTAATGATCTGCACCCGAATTATCAGTACCTTATTATCATTATCATTTCATATTATATTCAGAAATCAGTTGATCCACAATTTATTAATCATTTTTGATTGATAAACACGAAAATTTACTGTTAAAAATTAATGTAAAAATTCTGGTTAAAATTTTGTTATTTTCCAGTCATAAAATGTAATAAGTCAAATTTTAAAAACAAGTTACAAATTATCCTTACCCTATTTAAAAAAATGAATTAATTGTAGAAAATAAACACTACATTTTCTAACAATATTTATGTTTTCAAAATTATTATATTAAAAAAACTACGTACTAAATTGTTGTGATTTATGACCAATCAACTCTTTGATTTTGTCATAATAATAATAAAATATTATTAGTGATTTGTAAATTATTCCTACAAAATTATATTATAAGATATTACTTAATATATGTGCGTAAAAGACCTTTGATTTAAACAAAATGGATTTCATGATTGCTTCCATTATGAATCACATAAACTTTGCTCCTTCATTCTGAAACTCATCAAAATGTCAAAGAATGTCATTTTTTTCCAAAGCTCCATTGTTCATCGTCTGCAAAACCGAAATTTAAATAAAAATCCGATGCATTAAATCCGCATAAAAACCAGTTCAAAGTACGACATTGACATCCGAAAGGACCATGATTTTTTTTCAATGCCTTCAATCATTACCATAAAAAACTCGTCCTATAATAAGTGGGACCACAATTTTCCTGCGCAGCGCGAAATTCGGTATTCCACTCGAGGTTATCAAGCAGAAGGAAAACCGGCAGGCCCGGAATCGAAATTTTTCGCCTCTCAAGCGGCGGACGATAGGTGCAATGAAGGTAAATGGCCAACAAGGCCGCAAACTCCCGACGGACATTGTAATTTTCGCGCTCGGAGAGAGAGGAAGGAGAACGCCGGACAAAGACAAAAGAATATAAGTGACACCGGACGATTGTCGAAGTTTTGAAGGGTTCGCCTTCGTGCCTGGAATTCATTTGGCTTTTCATTGAGGCCGAACAGTTTTATCAAATGATTTTAATGTGAATCATTCGTTTCATTGTGTTCTTTTTATTACGAAAGGATACTATTACAATTCATAGGCCTATGTACGTTTTAATGCACATAAATCGAAGCTGATGGCAGCGACGCTGATCATTTGTTTGAAAGAAAACGAATGAACAAAATTATATAGTACTTAATCATATTACTAATTGATTAAATAAACTCGTTTTAAAAAAAGTTTTATTCAATATTATTGTCTTGATCGATATCATCTGGACACCTAATTATCGCTTCATTTCAAACAATGTATTAAATTTTGTTTAAAAATGAAAAGTGAAGAATTAGGATGATCTATATACTGGATATCGTTATCAAATATCAAGTCTGTTTAAAAATTACATTTTTCCTCTTTTAAACTCTTTTAAAATTTTAAGATTATTAATTAACCTTTAATCAATGCAATATATTATAATACTTTTATCAATACAATCGTTTGGACACATAATAAGATCAGATGATTATGCAGTCATTGATTACAAACAATATTAATCTTCGGATATAAAATTCTCCGAGGGAAGTATACATGTCCATTTTAATCTACGACTAAAACGTAATGATTATTTACCAAGTCAACAATTTTCCAACATTTTACGTATAAGTAGCCTAATCGCCATCTTCTAAAAAACCACTGAACAAAGACTCGACATCCTAAATAATCAATCAAAACAAAAAAAATCGATCGGTCCAAAAGCTTCCAGAGTCCGAGATCGATATCGGTCCTCGCCACGCGGAAGAGACGTTCGCCCGGGTTCATCAGGTATGCGGGCACGCGACTTGCCGGATCAAGACGCGGCTCACGATCGCGCGCTTATAAATCCGCTCCGGGTACATAAAACATACAAAAAGCGAGCCGTTAACATATGCTCCGCTCGATTGGTCCTTGCCCGCCCGCCCTCCCCCTCCCCC